>JAHPZR010013334.1:0-52500 GCA_019787425.1 Platygyra sinensis
TAGGGGCGCCATGATTCCATCTCCACTCCTAATGAGCCCGTTCAAAACCCTCTCGAACATATAAATTTGATAGACGTGTCTGGTGAGAACCGAGCAGTAGGATTACTTATTTCCCATACGACTGTGATACTTTTTCCTTGTCTGACAACTCGGGTTCAAAACCAACTTTTACGGATCTTGTTCTCCTACACCACCTGTTTCACTTCTCAAAATCGCGAAAATTCCAAACGTCCACGATAAGAGAGATGAACGTTTGTTTCGTTTCTGAGATAAAACATCTTCACGTGCGTCTTGCACTGATTTTCTATTAACAGCAGCATATTCCACACTGGCAGGAGTTCTTTTTTTCTCAAAAATAATGTCAAACGCAAGGTGAACTTAAGCGGAGACTAGATAAGATACCTGCAGGCTGATCTTGAATATTAGTTTGACTAACAGCCCTGAATGATCACTAGCCTCTTCCAGGCGCTCAGTTGGCGCGAAAAACAGCGCGTGGAAAAATAATAAAAATCGCGGTTTAGAGGAAGCGGTTTATGAGTGGGCGGAATGGAAAAGTTTGTCCAGGGGCGTTCTTTCGCTTCTTCTCGCCGCGCTTTTTTTATTTTTTTTGCGCGCTGTTTTCCGCGCTGCGCCCTGACTAACTCAACGCCTTGAATAGGCTTTTGTACATTATGCTAGCTTTTTTTTTTGAGCATTTTAGTGAGGCAAAAGCTCTGAGCATTATTCGAGTGTTTTGGGTGGCATTTTCCAGGAAAATTAAAACTATTTTTTTACGAGAAAATGAAGACTTAACTTAGCCTCTTCACCTAAGTATCGAAATGGGACAAAGGATTAACAGAACAACAGATCATTTTAAGTATTATCTTCTCAACTTTTACATACGTTGTTAACTTGTTTTCCTTAATATTCGATTTTGTTAAGCACTCTGAACTGTTTATTGTGTTGAGACATTAGAATTATGAAAATTTAGAAACCCCTATGTATGAGCATTAAATGGCCAGTTCACACGATGCGATTAGTCCCTACGACTTGCTGCAGGGACTAGTCGCAGACACTAGTCCCTTCGTGTGTGCCGATCTTTACGGTCAATGGCTCTCGACCATATACAACCAAAGTATTTCGTTTATCAAAAGCTGATTTTTCCATCAATATACTGATATAAATCCAACAAACCCGACCTGCCTTTTGTAGTTTTTAACTTACTTTTGGACTAACATGTGCAGGTATCACTCAGGTTTGCATTTGTTTTATAATTAGCTCTGTACCATTTTAGTGGGGAAATAAAAGCATAATGTTCAAAAGCCTATCGCAGGGACTATTAGAGTTGGTCCCTGCGACTAGATTTTGAAGCAAAAATGGCCAGTTCACCCGATGCGACTGGTCCCTGCGACTAGTCGCAGGGACTAGTGCAGGGACTAGTCGCAGGGACTAGTCCCATCGTGTGTGCCGACCTTAATGGTTGAGTAGAAGGGGAAAATTCTCTTTGCGTATATTTTGTATTTTTACGCTTACATAAGCGATAGCTTTATCGAATTTCCTATGTTCTTTGTGATTGCTTTAGTTCTGGTTTAACAACAGTCAATAAGAAACCGCTCTATTTTAAACGAAAATCATGTGATTGTCCACACGTTCAAAAGTTATTTTAGTCATCTTTTTTTCGCGTGTGGAGCGGACCTGGCAAGTTCGTGAAGGTACGGTTTTTAATTTGTGTCTTCTGTAATTGATTATTAGATCTCCCAAAACCACAAACTTAGATCAGGAATCTATCCTGTGCAACGGGTGTGAAGCAGGGGCCGGGGAGATGGGGAGGGGAACGGGGTATTTAATGGGAAGAGAAGGGACATTTTCATCGCCTACCTTATCCCATCTCCGTTGACACCTGCAACACAGGTTACCATAACTCCATCCAAATGTTATTTTCACTAGGAGCCTGATTTTCACGCTGAAAACGAAAATGGGGGCACATTTTGAGGGTTGGGCTGCGCGGTTCTGAAAGGAAACCGGAAGTATATTTGCTTCATTACGTCACTTTTCCCAACGATCGTATGATGTCTCTTACGTGCGTGTGTCTTACATGACGTCTTACAACCAACAAAACATGGCGGACCGGCGGCTGGAATATTGCTGTCAGCTATTTATAAACCTTTCATAACGCTTGCATGTCTTCTTTCCAGGCTGTTCCCTTACCACTGGTGACAGTATATACTTCTCATTGTAAATTTAAATGAAATGCAAGAGAAAACCTACTTGAAAGTCGTCCTTCTGGGAAAAGTGAACAGCGGCAAAACCTGCCTTGTCACTCGATACATCACTCGCTCGTTCAGCGAGGAGACACCTAGCGTAAGTAAATTCTTTTCTTCAGCAATTTTCAATTTTTCTTTTAATTTTTGGTTGCTGTACGTATAAGGCCTTAAAAGGAATAAATTCTGCAATGCAGTTGTTTATATATTTTACTTCTGAGCTTTAAGTTAAGCTATTTTTCAGACAAATTAAATAGAATTTTTTTTCGAATCATATAATAGAGCTTATTCTATTCATGTTGGCATAAGCTTATGTACTCCACATTTTTAAATGCTATAGATATAGGCCAGCTATGGCATTTCTAAAGCTTCAAACCCGGATTTGTTTAATTAGAAGTAAATTGGTCCCTCGCCACTCTGAAATGTATCATCTTCGTCATCACGCGAAGTGGCAATTTCCTTCCTACAAATTTAATATTGAATCGTTAGAAATGCTCTGCGTGGCAGATCTAAATAAAAATAAAAAAAAGCGGAAATTGAAATTAAATAAGAAAAGCGAAAATTTGTTACTTGAATATCTCTTCAAACATATCTGTTGTTTCCTCGTTCAGAATGTTCTCTTTTGGCCCCTGTGAGTCCAACATTCAAAAATACAGAAGGCTTTGTAACCAAATTTACGTTTGCTTAAACATAGCCGCTTTAAAGTCGTGTGAATCGAAATACATTATTTTTTATCTAGTTGTGAATTCTTTAGAAAACTGAAATGATAAAAGTGCACTTGGTTTCATGTACAAAAAGCACCTAATGCCATAAGAGATTTTTTCATGGCAATCTGTTGCAAATGAGAATTGTGAATTCTGGTTTCCTGGGAAGTCCAAATTTTGCAATCTGAACTGTGAAGATGTACCACTCATGAATCAGTTTCAGTGGGTTGCTTTTTCAATACTTTGTACCAAAGGAACCAGTTTGGTGTATTTTTCTATTTATGACTGGTAGACAGTCAAGACCCTATGTGCCAATGTTCACTATAGGATTGAGTGAGTGAGTGGTTGGGAAACAATATTAATTCAGGGAGGCAACCAGGAAAACAAAAGATTATATATTTGGAAATATTGATTGACTTAAGGATGTTCGCGCTAATTGTTTCTGCGCATCCTTACTGCGCACGCAAATTCACATGCCACGTCATGCATAAGCGCGTGCGCTAAGTCATAAAATAAACAAATGATAGGGCAGATGGCCATTGCTAGAGCTTTGCCTGGATTTAACGATCTTGGACGTTCGGTGACCCCAATTTTTCTTTGGATAGATCATTTCCTCTACTGATTTTCTACGTTTAGGGAAAAAATGAAGAAAATCTATCGACTAGAAGTTTGAATTTTTGGCAAAATGCACCATCGAATTCCATTCTTAATAGCTCTTTGTGCATCTGTGCGGCGGTTTCAAATGCCTCTTAAAGGGTTAAATTTTGTGAAAACGTTAGTAACATTTGAAATTATTTAGGCAACAGACCCACTTCTACAAAATATGACTAAGATCGTTTGCCTCCGTTGACTCACCTTCGATATTTTTAACTGTGAATCCCTATAGACCGTGTTTAATTATATGAGACAATTTTTCAAAATCAGGGTAGTTTTCCACACGCTTTATCTCTGAAACGAAGACGGTGACCCCCAAATTTTTTTGCATTTCTGGCACAAGTAACTCATTATCTGCCTGCAGTAAAAATTTAAAAAAATTCTATCGACTGGAAAATTTTCGCGCAAACGTCCTTAAACTGATTGAGCACTTGGCCAAGGTCAGTGTGTTGGTTTATTTTGTTCGCTGGTTTGTGTGGCTCTCTTGGCCTAAGACACTTTACTCTCATTGTGTTTCTCTCCACCCAGGTGTATAGAAAGATACCTGGGTATTTAATGCTAGGGGCAACAATATTGTTCATACTTTTTCTAGTTATCTCTGTTATTTATTTTTTTTTGTATTTTGATATTGATGCTGAAGAAGCTCTTTCAGTGATACTCAATAAAGTGTATGTAACACTATCATGTTCTAGCACTCTATCCAGGGGACGAGGTAGTTACAGAAACCAGACTAGGCTTCATGTATCCATATTAAGTCCATGTCATAAGCACAGTCACAACTATATATAAACAAGTTGGTAAGAAGAAAGCCAATGACAGTGATAAATAAATGTAGATGTACAAGCATTGAGAGGGAAGTTATCTGGGAAATATTGATATTCACAAAGAAAAATATTTCGTTCAAAGTAACTTATGGCTTATCTGCATAAATTATATATTATAGAATAATTTTTTTTTGTAAAAAATTCATGTTATTTAATTTACATGGTAATGTTTGGTTGGTTTTGAGGGTTGCTGTCATTAATTATTAACAGAGATTTTGAATGCAAATAGTTAGGTATGTTTTATTCCTTTAAT
Organism: Platygyra sinensis; assembly: GCA_019787425.1. Classification (NCBI taxonomy): domain Eukaryota; kingdom Metazoa; phylum Cnidaria; class Anthozoa; order Scleractinia; family Merulinidae; genus Platygyra; species Platygyra sinensis. The sequence continues at coordinate 4,676 of JAHPZR010013334.1, forward strand.
CTGAAATAAAGAAAAAAGTTGAGATGAAAAAATTGAGGTAGCCATTATTACTGTCACTGGGATAATACAAATTCATTTCACTTCCTCAATAATTACTTTGTTATTTGTATCTTCTAGTTTTCCGTAAAAAATTTAACGTTGAATGTTACTTGATCTTTTGTGGAAGAACATTTATATTAGAAAATATGTAAATTATGTTTTGCTTTTATGATTTTTAATTTCCTCTATATAATATTGTTTTGGTTTAATTGCAGATGTTACATCAGATGACAAAAAAATCAATTTTAAAAGTGACAGATTGCATACTGTGCATTCTCTGATTGGCTAAGATGCCATGTTTTATTGTCGCATAAACATCCAACAAAACAAAGCATGGCAGTATCAATTAAAATATGTAGTGAACATATGTGAATACATGAACTAGTACTAATAATTCTCATATTGGTAAACTGCATAACATACAGCCGCTTTAAAGTTGTGTGAGTCGAAATACATTATTTTTTATCTAGTTGTGAATTCTTTAGAAAACTGAAATGATAAAAGTGCACTTGGTTTCATGTACAAAAAGCACCTAATGCCATAAGAGATTTTTTCATGGCAATCTGTTGCATATGAGAATTATGAATTCTGGTTTCCTGGGTAGTCCAAATTTTGCAGTCTGAACTGTGATGATGTACCACTCATGAATCAGTTTCAGTGGGTCGCTTTTTCAATACTTTGTACCAAAGGAACCAGTTTGGTGTGTTTTCCTCTTTATGACTGATATCTTCTAGTTTTCTGTAAAAAATTAAACATTGAATGTTACTTGAACTTTTGTGGAAAAACATTTATATTAGAAAATATGTAAATTATGTTTTGCTTGTATGATTTTTAATTTTCCTTTATAAAATATTGTTTTGGTTTCATTGCAGATGTTACATGACAAAAAAATCAATTTTAATAGTGACAGATTGCATACTGTGCATTCTTTGATTGGCTAAGATGCCATGTTTTATTGTTGCATAAACACCCAACAAAACAGTGATGAACATATGTGAATACATGAACTAATACTAATAATTCTTATACTGGTAAACTGCGAAATTGTCTGCAATTTTGATTTTCACTTATATTTCATCAATCTCTATTAACCCGCAATTAACCGATTTATTACACATTCCAATTGACTATTACAAATCCTTCATTTTTCCTAATATACACTTTTTATCTTTAACCTACTTTTTTGTTTAGTCCATTTTGTTTTTAATTTTGATTTATCCCACTATAACTTACAAGTTTTGTCTCTTTTACATGTTATGTAGTAGCTAAGTACTGTATATATGTTTCTATTTATCTAGTTTATATATGGTTACTTGAATGCTTTGTTTCTTAAATATAACAATAATAGTTTATTCAAGTTTTTAATTTATTTGTACTGTTAAATTCTATTGCTTGAACTTCAGATGTCTCTTTACTGGCTTTCAAAAAAAATTGTCAATTATTGTATTAATGGTCACCCAGCTATTTTTGCTTTATAGCTATTTCAGGTGACCAGTTACTGACACTTGTGAAGTTTATAGTGCAGTGCAAATAAATGTTGTTGTTGTTATTGTTGTTGTCATATTATTAACAAGTTGTTTTGATTTCCCTGCCAATTGTAAAATCTCTTACCGGTATATGAACTCAGCTTAAAATGTTCATAGAAGACTGTTGGGAAGACCTGTTATCTAGAATTTCTTTTAAATGCTTCTAGTTGTTTTTGGTAAACTTTTGTGTTTCCTTAATGTCCGTGATTTTACTGTTTCAGTGCAAAGTGTTAGTTTTTGAATGAGTTTGATTTTTTTTTACAGACAATTGGAGCAGCATTTTGCAGAAAGGATCTTTTCATTCAAGGCAGGAATCTATCATTGGCTATATGGGTAAGATTTTGAATGTAATGTCTTCTTTTTATCCTTGGTTTTTATCTTGATCTACTGTAAATTATTTCATCTGTTACTGGTCACTTGTTTTGTGAAATGTTAACAACACTTTTTGTTTTTTTTAGGACACTGCAGGGGCAGAAAGATATCAAGCCATGAGTGCAATGTACTACCGCAGTGCCAGAGCGGCTATCTTATGCTATGGTTTGTAGTGACAAGCTTGTATTTGCTTTTAATAGATCTTGACCTTCTAGATGACGCTTTTTATGCTCTTTCTGTTGAAACCTTTTATCTTTTATTTTATTTAGTTATTCATTTTGGTCAGTTTCATTAAGTAAGCGATGGATATTGTCCTTCAGTAGCATATTGGATTTCCGATATTATGGGCTTTAAACAACAATGACGGCAATGCTAGGGATGATCCCAATTATAAAATGGACTTTTGTTATTTTTGCGTTTGAATTTCATAGCCATCTGAATCTTCTTGGTGCTTGTAATATGTAATGACAATGAGTTCCATAAATAAATACAAAACACAACGGCCGTGGCATACATTCTCCAAAATATGCTGACTTGGTCATTTCAGGTTTTTGTTTTGCAGATGATGGCTACAAAAATATGTAAAAAGATTAAAACTTAAGGGGCAAAACTGCTGTCCTGCTTATTAAACCTTTTGTTTGGCGATGTTTTCATTGCTATAAATTGTGATTTCCTGCATCTCCCTAATCCCTAGTCAAGTGAAGCCTTAAACTTCTGACGCGTTTAAATTAAGGAGAAAACTCCAAGCATTTGCTGATCGATGGCATCATCATATGTGTTACTTTTCTCTCCACAGATCTTACAGACAATACCAGTTTTGATAAAGTCAAGTTCTGGGTGGATCAACTAAGAGCTGCTGAACCTGTAAGTTGTTTGTAATCATCAACTAGGTTGGCTCAGATCAAACATGCCATCACTTATCACTGGTGTTATGTGTTGACTGTTAGGACTGCAAGATTTATCTTTGTGGAACTAAACTTGATCTGATAGAAGAGGCTGTGCAACCCAGGGCAGTACAGACAAAAACAGCTTTGAATTACTGTAGAGGTCAGTTTAAAGATTGCAGAAATCTTGTTATAGATATCATATATTTCTGAATCCTTGGGACCGTTTGAATCTGTTGAAGTGAACTTCTGTTTTCCTTGAGGTCCTTTGGGACTATTGACAGCAATAAAACACAGAACCGTTGATTGAGAAGAGTCTGAGCGTTACTTAAAGGTGCAGTTAAGATCTTTCAGGAACCCATGAAGTCTTTGAAAGGTCCTTTAAGATTTTGAATTTTGATTTTGTGAATTAATCTACATGACACGAGCATGGGACAAAGAAAAATCTGAGTCCCCGACAGGAATCAAACCCATGACCTCCCAAACACCAGGCAGGTGCTCTATGCTCATGCAGATTAATTCATGTAGATTAATTCACCTTTCACATTTATTACCGAGCACCAAAATTCACCATCTTTATTCACTTAAATCATCCTTTGTTTTGCTCTTTCATGTAGATATTGGTGCAGATGTGTTTGAAACATCAAGCAAAAGAGGATACAATGTGGGTACGTTTCAATATAGTTTAAGCAATAAATGACTGGAAAGTATTGTGTGATTATTAGTCGAGTAATGCACAACGGAAAGTTTTAGCCTTAAATTATGGTGTTGTCATGGGCAACAAGTACCTCATTTCCATTCATTGTTAACAGTATCAACAGCCATGCATTGCCTGTCACATCACCTACAATTTCATGTGTTTTACTGCCTATGTCATTAAAAGCCAACAAGTTACCACTGGAAACAGAGGTAATTAATTGTCTGTGATAACAGAGGGTTGTCCAATACACCCGATCTGTAACGGTCATCAAACTGGTGACGGATCACGACTACTCGTCATCGTTTGTTAGTTCGCGACAAGTTGGTGATCTAGCATTGTCCTCCACACTTATACGAATGTTTGTGGCGGCATTATTTTAGAATGAGGAATATGGTTACACTTCTTTCACCTGTTGATTTGTCTTGTTTGCAAGTTGTCACAACCTGTCACGAACCGTCACCCTTCTGATGACCAGTTACAGATCAGGTGTATTGGACATTATTTTTATGTGATAACAATGCAATTTTCACGTTAAAAGCTGGAGACCAAACTTTGTCACACTTTACTTAACTGGTAATCACAGTACAATATTTTAAGGGATTGCTCCATGTTAGTTACATATGCTAGTCTTAAAAACTGACATAGGTTTTCTATTTTCCGTTGGCAGACAAAGTTTTTGAAAAGATAGCTGAGGATTTTATGAAATCCAGCCACACTGTAGCCTCAGGTACGATAACTTGTTTCTGTTGTATATTTTATCCAGAATAGCAGTGAGCGAATGATGTTGCTAAGTATATAACTTCCATCCTCATTGTCATGATTGTTGTCGTCGTCATCATTGTGGTCATCATCATCATTAACATCCTTGTTATTATCAGTTACAATCTCATGTAAGGAAGTATATTTGCAATCTTTGCCAAAGGCAGAACTTTGTGCAATGCATACTGCAGCGGTTTCACAACCTGTTGATTTCATTACACAAAATGCTGGTGAATGCAATTTGGGTAGTGAATTCGAAGTCACACTTCTACTTACATAAAGTTCAGATGGTACCATAGAGATCAAATTAAAAGTAAGACAACTTTAATCAAATTGTACGGTAACACACTGGCTCAGGCTATTTTCCATTATTCAGTGGTCTCTTAATCAACTCACAGTAAATAAAAGTTAAAAGAAGTCAACCATGAGTGGAAAGTACCTGTTATAAATATTGTGTGGTTCCAGAAAGTACCCATTTTGAGCCTAATTGGAATTTTCAGAGGGATGGGAGAGTGTTGGAAAGGGTATGGATTTTTTCTGGAAACACACATTGTCAGGTTGTAGTTCCTTCATAGTCTTTCTGGCTATTTTTGTTTATATTTTCGGTTGGTTATGATTTCATACAAATGGTGTTTTCCTACTCTGGAAAGCTATTATTTTAAGGTTTCATTCAGTGATTTCTTCATAAAAGTAACATAAAATATTGTGGTACCACTGCTTCTTGTAACTGACAGCATGCCATAAAATGGGACATGATCTTTTTTTCATCAGGATCAAAGGGAAATGTGCAGCTTGACACCAAGTCAACAACAAATAAATCATGTTGCTAACTGACGTGTTATGACATGATGCCTTGGAGAGCCTGTGGAATGCATAATGCAAGATATTGTGCCACAGGAAATCCATAGTGATTGGACCAGTCAGTTCTATTCACAGGGCAGTTTACTACTCAATACTGAGCAAACACACTGACCTGAAAAATAAAGATAAATAAATAAAGCTTAGTTTAAATTAGAACTATACATTCAACTTATAATATGTTTATCCAAATGATGATTTTTAAAAACAGTTTCATTGTGAAGCAAACCATAACAAGTTGTCCACAGTCGAGGGGCCAACAATTTTTTTTCGCATTCCCCTAGTAAAGCAGCATCTGAAATGTTATTTTCAAGTAACCCACAAAGATACACAGCTTTTAGAAATCTTATTCTAGCTATCATAATGGCTTGATTAGTTCCTGTATGGTTGTTGTATTTTTAGCACTTAGGGAAAGGTGCTTATCAGAGACAGGCCTCATATTAGCTGTGAAATTCCTGTTTTTTATTTAAACTGTCTTCTGAATGCATCATATGAAAGAGAGAACTCTCAGTTGAAGGAATTGTGTCGTCCCGTGAAAAGAACTGTTAAGACACTGATTAGACCAGTTATTTTACAACATAGAAATATTGTGTGCAGTCGAAAAGCAATTTGAACTATGGATGATGTCAGTGAACTAAGATGGCGTTGTAGCTGAAAGACAAAAGGAGCGTTTATTGGCATAGGGCCCCCGGGGAGGGGGGGGGGGTACTCCCACAAATTTTGGATAGGGGTGTGCTGCGAAGGTTCTTAAACCCTGACCCTATTCAAGGACTAAGAAAGCGAAAATTGATACCCTTTTTAAGGCTCAAACACGATAAATGACATCCTATTCAAGGCAATTAAACCTCTGTTCTTCTGTTGCAAACTAAGCATTTTGTTAATACTTAAAAGGATACATCAAGTTTTAAAAAAAACATTCGTATAGAGGGCGTTTTCGCACTCCAGTATTAGATAATACAATTTAGCTACCCTATCTAAGGACCACATCAGGAACACAGTTACAAAAAGGTCAAAAAAGATACCCTATTTAAGGACCGAGAACCTCAAAAACCATACCCTATTCCGTGGCACATACCGATATAGCCCATATATGGGAGTACCCCCCCCCCCCGGGCATAGGGGCACGTACTAATGAAAACAGCTTCAAAGGAGAGGTACTTGTGTATTAGAAGAGGTGCCTTTTGGAAGAAAGGCATTAGATCAGACCATTACAGTAATCAGGAAACATGATGGTTCTATCTCTCTTTAAAAGTGACTGTGAAGAGGACCCGGAAAATGAAAGTAATTGCACACTATGTTTCTGTTTATTTTACTGGTAAAGGTGCTTGTAACTTAAATCCATGGGTGAAGTCTAGCATTTGATTATGTAAATGAAAGGAAATTTGGAAAATCTTGGCAACTGGCCGTTATCTTCCAAAGACAAAAATTATCTGACTGATTTTGATTTTAAAAATGTATTATTTTTTAACGAATATAATATTATGTCCCATCTAAATGTTTACAAAATCAAAAGTGTACAAACTTTCATTTTGTACATATTTACTCTTATAAATGATTCATCTCAAGACATCCTTACATTATCAAAAATGCTTTGTGACAGTACTGTTGTCTAAGCTTACTCCAAGCAATGAACAATGTAGGGAATAACCGAGTGTGTAGTTTGAGTTAGAATTTTGATTTGGAGGTAAAGTTTAAGATAGAAAATCTTTAAAATTTTCATTGATTAGTATCCTTGGATAGAGTCAACCACTATAAAGAATCCAGAACTGAATTTTTTTTCAAACTGTGTAGTGTAAACGTCATTACGTTAAGTGCAAACTTATAAAATGTGTTTGACTCATCAAACACTTTACAAATTGCACTTGCAGGTCAGAATTAACAAGAAATTAAGCCAATTACTAGACAACAGTATAGTCATTCCAAACTGGTGATTTGCTTGGAACAATTCTTTCTGGGATTTTGATTTCTCTTTTACCATTAAAGCACATTTATCTTTAAAAACAGAACAACGCTTTTCAATTTTCATTTATGTAGAATTTATCAACATATACACTTTGATGTATTTAATAATATACTAGGTGACGTAGAAAGTGTTAAAACGGTGTATTTTGTAGATAGCCAAGTTATGGAAAGTAAAACTGTATCAGTTACAACTTTGTTTAGAAAGATATCTTAACATTATATATATTTAGTCAAAGGTTAATGCTCAATGAAAATTTTGCATTACGGTGTTTATAGTAACTCTTTAAGGCGGGGCCGGTCGTGTAGAACCATTTTCAACTTACAGTCGTAAACAAAGGTTGTTTACCATTTACTCGGAAGAACCGGTTGGTCGACAGTTGTAGTAAATGGTATCGTCAAATCCCAAGTGGAAATTTTCAGTGGGATTCGGCTTGTTCCATTTCCACGACGTTTTCCCGGAAGATAGGATCAAAGACGATCCAAGGCAAAAGGCCCGGAACTAGTAACAGCTAGCAAATGGAACCCACATTTTCCATTCGGAAATTCCGTTTGGGAATTTTGGACTACCTTTCAAGAAATCCCGTTTTCCCGAGAAAATTTCCGTTCGGGGAGACAAAATTACTCTTTCCATTTACACTCCATCCGAAATTTCCGGATTTTTTGTGTAAATGGTAAACAACCAAAGCTCTGTTGCTCTGTAAATACTCGTGCAACGTGCGCTATCCAATCAGAGCCAACATGCTGTTTTCTCAACCAGTCGGAAGCAAAATCTAAAGCAATCATGACTCGTCTTACGTGCATTTTCCCGCGCTTGACGCGGGTTACATTTTGTTTTCCCGAGTTTTTATTGCCGTTGCGCAGGCTCATAGCGTTCCCACGGTATAGCCTGTAAAAATGTGATTCCTTTATGTATGCAGATCTTCCCAAATAAAAGAGACATGACATCACTTGGGTTGTTGTTTCGTCTATCTTATTTAAAGTGGCTCAAAACAGTAATATATCCGTGAGAAGCCTGGGCTGTAACGCGCACTTCAGCGCGAGACATCACGCGGCAGGGAGGGTCGCTAGATAACGCTCGAGATTTAAGGGCCCATTTCGAGCCGATGCTAAGAAAAAATTATTCCCATATAACCTTATTATTTTTAAGTTGGAGTTATTTTATGTATATTAACTTTTTCATGATCAGTAACACCAGTGATTACGTTGTCATGCCACGCCCTTGCCATGTGGCAAATCAGTACTGAAAAAATGCAAAGGCTCCCAGACAAATCACTTAATCAGGCATTTTTTCATTGATTTGATATTTTAATTTTGATTTTTATCATGCTATGCATAGATTTTGTATTATTTCTAAAGGTCAGATTTTGAGAGAGTGACAAAATTGAAAAGTTCTTTAATTTTCTGAAAAAAGTACAATTTTGAAGAAGAATTGCATAGCTATGTTTCCAACGTTGGCTTCAATCGAAAGTCGTCAAAAAAGGCTCGCGTTTCCTTAAGCATTTAAAAACAGCGGTTGCTAACATAGCAACTAAGTTCCGCATGGTATTTTCAACTTGACGTTTCGTATGCAGCAACACATATCTTCATAAGTGACAGTTACAAAATATGACAAGATTTCAAAATACTAAATTTAAAGCGACAATGGCGACACAAGTAATCGCGTCATTATTACTTTTAGAAAATGGCCTGAAAGAAAATGAAAATTACTTCGAATTACCCGGAGGTTCGAGTTAGCGAGGGTTCGAGTTATCGGGAGTCAACTGTAGCTTACTTCTATTGTGAAGAAAATAAACATTTGAATATTGCCAGTATTATTGGTCGGAATTGGTCACGTGCTAAAGCAACAAAGTTTGCGAGTTTCCTACCAGCCACAGAAAACCATCAACAGTCTTTTTTCTCGACCCAAGCAGGATCAAACCGACCGTCCGTCATCTGGAATAGTGTACAGAATCAATTGCAGTCAATGCGATTTTGTATACTATGGCCAGACCGAAAGAGCACTGAAGACGCGGGTTTCTGAGCACAAAAAGGCTGTTCTGATGTTCGATCATATCTCCAAACTTGCGTGCCATGTTCACGAGCATCATCATTATATGGATTTTGAAAAACGTTGAAATCGTCGGACATGAGGCGCATTACCATCAGCGGCTTTTTCTGGAGACTTGGATGTCTGTAGAAGACCCGAACGCTGGGAATGGTCACATGGTCATCCCAGAAGTCTACAAATGCCTTGCACGCACTTAAATTCTCTCGAGTCACGCGCATACAGCACGCGCAACGTTTCAACTTAAAAGTTTTTAAATCGCGCGTAACATCAGCGGTTTTTTTCAACTGATGAAGGCTTAAGAGGTAGCCGAAACGTCTTACTAAAATATACAAGTCAGTGACAAAAAAACAACACTTTTATCTACTATGGCGACACAATTAGTTGAGACACTTGCAGAATGGGACTGCTAAAATTCCTTATCCAGGAAGCCCCGGCGATCTCAAAAACTGATCCGATGACCTTACTTTTTTAATGCAAAATTTTATTCAACAGCAAAAGTGGAATGCATGTGCGAAATTGTTAAAAAATCTGCGAAGTAGAATTTTTCCAATCTTAAAATTTCCACTTTTTTAAATTGAAACAAAATCTACTCCACAGAACTTTTTCTTATTTTGCCTGTTTCTTCTTCTGTGTGTAATAAAAAGATTTTTATAAAAAAAAACCGTATGGGATCACCAGCTTAGTTTTTAAGATAGATGCAATTGATGGTAAAAAGTGTGTCAAGTTTGTTGCTATGCAACAGAACAGTGCAACCTTAATTTTTTACTTTAACATAATGAAAGGTACAGTGAAGAGTTACCTCAAAAAATAGCACAGCCATTCAAAACATGTCTTCTATAATATCGGCAAGACCATAACGACACTGAAACCAATGCAAAAGGGTGCCAGATCTTTGGAGACCTGGATCAGTTAAAATCAAAAAATACTATGCAAAAAACGGTAGACTGATCCCCACGGCGAAGAGAGGAAAAGAAATAAAACAGCAATGAAATTAAAATAAGTACAATATATTTGCCCGATATTTTAGTTTGAAAAACAAACCTTCCACGGGGGCTAAAAGTAAATGAAAAAAGTTCTAAAAGTTTAAAAAAGAAACCACAAAACTCGTTTGAGTCACCTTAAAATTTCCAGTGGACAGAGTTTGGAACGAAAATGGAGACATCTGTGAACAGTAACACAGCAGTCACTACTGATACAGAGATGCTCCCTGCGAAATTAGACCATCTGCATGGTACTGTATTAAAATCGCTACAAAACTGTTTCATCTCTCAAGGTATTTCGTTTGAAAAAAAGTCACGCGGCATTTTCGAAAAACTGAGACGGAAAAAGTATGAATCTCACTTCGACTAGAATTTAATTCGGGGACGTTAGTAAATTTATTCTCGGATTAGAAATGATGTAATTAATTGTGTTTCGGTTTAACAAATTTCGAGATTAAGGAGGTCTTTGAGAACTTCATTTGAGCGAAAACGTCAGTAGTGTTTTCAACAAGTTGTAAGAATTGTAGAAAACATTTAGTAGGAAGCCATTGAAACTACAGTTATGCAATTACTTTGTTGTAGATACGACTGCGTTTAATAGTGCAATTCTCCTGTTCTTCAACACTTCAACACTTCTTCTTGCCAATAATCTACTAATAAATTTTCAATACCGCTGCAGGAAGATAGCTGTCAATTTAAAACTGCAGACCTTGGTCGCAATCTAATTCCTTTCTTTCGTCAAGTCCCTCCAATAGTACAATTTCTCTTCTTTCCTCAACAAAAACAGCATTTGCACCTACCCCTCACCCTTCTTCCACCCGCTCCTAAAGGACTTAATCATAAAAATTACAATTTCCTCCCTTGCGTTTGGTTTAAAAAACTCCTATTTTCCATAATTCACTTGTCAAGTTGTTATCCGACAGTTTGTTATCGGACAGTTCAATAAGCCAATCACTCAATCACATTCAAAGTTGTAATTACGTGCTGCGTGCGTGCGCGCTTGCTTTTGTGTTTTTGTCGGTAGCCTTAGAATGTTTACGCCTCCTTTGTCAATATTTTAATACAAATTTTCCCCTTTTCTCATTAATTGGTAATAGGACTTCGTGTTGTCCAATTCAGTCTGTAATCATACTCGTGATAAACAAATCGACCTCCCGCTGCGCGGTCGTCCGATTTTGTTATCACTCGTATGATAACAGACTTTATATATAGGCTAGCTCCGTGAGCGGGCAAGATGAACCAAATCGCGCGCTGTGATTGGCTACCCGAGCGGGCAAGATGGAGCCATATAATAAATCCTTTATTGACCAAGTTTGTTCGGTCAAGATGGCTGGATATTGGCCTCGTTCTTTTTTTTGCGAGTTTATGGACCTCGACTTCGTCTCGGTCCATAAACACGCAAAAAAAGAACTTGGCCAATATCCAGCCATCTTGACCGAACAAACTTGGTCAATAACCCATACGAATTGGACTCCACTCAGTCCTATTACCATTACTTACAATTACTAACAACTGATTATACATCAGGGCGCGTTTCAGATCGCTTTTACTTTCGCTCTTTGCATTTTAGAACCTCGTTTTGATTCCAGCTTGTGAGTAAAAAGTGAAAATAATATTTATAAAAAGGTTTCTTTTGGGTCCTCTCTTCACTGATTAGGTGCAAAAAAGTTTTCAATATAGTTAAATTTATTAGTAATAACAAAGCAAGCTAAACATGGGGAATTCTCACAAAGAAATTCTTGTACCTGAAATACATAATAATTAATTGCAGAGCTTCTTTATGTTCCGCGGTTTATGATTCGCTGGCAGAAAATGCGTGCTAACGAATTTCCACGTTGGATCTTTGAGTGTTTATCAGCGATTGGTTTGAGTTTTCTAATCCATATTCATAGAAATCCGAGAGTGTTGTTCATTTGAAACTACTCGTTGATGAGTGAAGGCATGTCGTCCGGCCGACCCGAGAGCCAATTTTACGTCTGAAGGAAGATGTTGGAAGGAACGAACACTAGGAAAGAAGTCTTCACTCTATTCCAACCAAAGGTAAGCACTGCTTTTGGAAAACTTTCCTTTAATTTTGTTCACAAAGTCACACGAGTCCGAACTGTTACCCAAGCAAAAAACACGTGCACTCGCTGTTCGCTTTGAGCATTCCGTGTTTCATGTGCAACTTTTCAAGTGAGGACAATTGGAATGATACTCTGGCAAATAATAATGCTCTGTAACGGTTTACCAAAAGCTGAAAGGAAGACTCTAGGTAAAGGAATTCGACAAATTATTCAGGACTCTCGGGACAAGAAATATGCTACCTGTACAAAGGCAAAATGCGATCTACAATTTTAACCTGGCAACAAAATTATCATCCATTTTGATTTTTAAAGTTGGTAACTGCCTAGCCATTATGTTCTCCGTTCCTTAATTTAGTTTCCTTGCTTTTTGGAATGGTGATTATCAGTGTACCATAACTGAAATGTAAATTTTGCTTTGCCAGTTTGGTCAGAAGCCTCTTCGATTAATAAATCTGTTAAAGGTTTTACATGTATACATCTCGGTATTTGTTCAATTCTGTTTCCAGGAATTCAAGAAAACTAACTCTGCCATGGGAGAAAGGTGAAGAGCAAAGAAGATGGAGAAGTGGACATATGTAATCACTGAAAAAGGAAAAATTCTTCAAAGATAAGAACTTTGAAATTGTCAGAGAGCTCAGATTTCAAATGGTGGCTGAACTATGTCTAGATTTGCTAGGAAATACCTGGAACTAAAAAAATGACTTATGGTTTTATTAGATGCTTTTGAAAAATGGAAGAAAGTATCGTTTAATTTGAAAGAGAACATCACTCGAGCTCCTGCCTCAACAATCGCACAGTATTTGTCTAGAACGGAGAAAAGAATGCCTTTCAGTTAGAACCTGGGACACATCAGCCTTCATTTGCCGATTCTTTTGCAGACATCAATGCAAAATTTATTTCGATTTTGTCTTGGATTGGATTTGTCTGTTTTATTGAATCTCGAATATTGATGAAATTTTTATCATTCGTTTGATTTTTTTAATTTCTGAAAAACGGGTTTTTCGATTGTTTAGCGTTGTTTCTTAAAGATCTTTTCGTCACGTCTGCAAAACAGTCGGTGCTTTATAAGTTGCTATAATTAACAACTTCAGTTGTTGTTGCTTCGACTCTATAACTGTAGCTGACAAGAGAATATGGACTTTTTCGATGCAATTTTCAATTTCGGTTACCATATTTTAGTTTTTTGCCTGTTGGAACCCTGACTGACTTGACACTAACGTACGACACCAAATAAAGAATGATGTCAGTAATTACTTTGCTGAACATCATCTCGCTAACAAACTGTCTGGTTCTCTGCTCAATGAAATTGATCAAAGTACGAATGACCGACAGCGACTAACTCTGAAAGACTGGTTCACTAACCGTCAGTGTAACAATTATCTTCACATTTCGAAAGAATTGATATTTTTCTAACCTATATCAATGCCGAGGATTAGCTATATGAATCAAAACTGTCAACAACGAATTATGCTATTACTGGTGACAAACTTGAGTAAGTGTTGATCACCAAACAGCCGACAAGTACCATAGCCGGAACAGCACGGAACAGTTACACAAGCAACTTTGATTTTGATTCCAGAACTACCAGCACACTATACAAACTACTTGACTACAGGGTTCAAGACATTTATTAGTGAAAAAAATATTTTTGCAACGCAAAAGACATGTAGTTTCCATTTGCTAAACGTCCAGGCGGAGATTGTTTATAGATATCTATATTCTCTTGTCATATTCTCTTGTCACATTGGGTGCTTGTTCTAAAACCCTCGTTGCCTGACTCGGAGATTATTAGTAACGTTAGGAGGTCAAGAGAAAAGTCAGTATTTCCAGTTTTCGAGTTATACGGACCACAATATCACAAATTGACTGCATTGTTTTGCCAAATATTGTACTTCCTGATTTACGAAAATAGAAACAACCTGAAAACATTAGTCAGTTGTATAATTGTCTGGATCGATATCCAACTGAATTTAAGATTTCTTACAGTGTACAGGCCCAAAAATTAACAAACAAAACCAGCTGAAGAATAATTTGAAAATAATCGACTTTTTTATTTGTGGAATTCAAAAACTTGCTTTCATTAATTTGCTTGACAATTTTTTTTTTATCTTCGTGATTTTAAATTGAGATTGCTTTCCTGTGCTATACATAACCAAAAGAACTTATAATTATTTTCCGATCCAATTTCAAAATGTTCTGTTTTCATTCCCTTTGGAAATCATCAGTCTATTGGAATTCGTTTTTTAAGTTTCATTTTGCTATTCTCAGCAAAAAAGGATAAAAACAAAACCTTCGGTGATTTATAACTTGGGCTTCAAATTGCCTTATTTATCGTCATAATTTAAATTATGATCGTCTTTCTTGTGCTGAGCATTGCCAAAATTATTTTACAATACAAAAAAAGTTTCATTTAGTTTTGCAAATCAGCAGTGTTGTGGAAAGCTTTTCAATTTTATTTTTCCTTTGCTATCTTACGTCAACAAAAGATCACAAAAAGATAAACCTGAATGATGATGAACCGGGTTTGATAATTCTAAATATAATGCAATTTTATGAAAGTGTTTTCGCCGTATATAAACAAAAATAAATCGCAAATTTCAAATGGTTTAATACTATTTCTGATGCCTGTCTTTATCGCTATGCAATGGTTTCAGAATTGGTTTTGGTTTCATTTCGTTGTGGTTCGTATAACATCTATTTATTCAATCAAATGTTCGAGTTAATAAGGTGGGTCAAACTTATTGCAGAATATAATCGCGCCACTTTAATGATCAGGCACTTGGGTTTATAATAAGCTAGTTAAAAATATTTACTTGTATCTGGATGAAGACCTTTAACTGCTGGCGCTCGTTGTAACACAGGACATCGCGTTAAAAAACGAATTAAAAAAATTGTTAGACAATAAATTAAGTTGAGCTGATTTCTGAATTGTTGAAGTTTAAATAGAGCCTGAAATCAGCTAAAAGTGAGATTACAAGCAAATGCTGCGCGGCTAAAACAGTTGAAATTTGTCTTTTTTCCAAAACTTTCTAAAACGTTAAAGATTTTTTAGGACCTGGTAAATATTAGAAAAGTAACCAGTCGAAATTGTCTGTATCAATCTAACTTTCGTGTCGTTTTTGCCCAAAAATTTAAACACGGTTTAATTCGTCCTGTGGTGCAAACTGACGAGAATCGGTGAATAAAGGTCTTGATCTGCAAAATCATCTCGTGCAAAAAGTTTTAAAAGCTTAAATATTTCGGTTTATGATCCTTTCCGAGGTTTTTTTACGGGAGGGAGAGAAATCGACGTTTTGTTTTCAACTTTTTTGCACGAGGTGATGTTCAAATTATTTTTGGCGGGAAATTATAAGAGAAGCCATTTTAAATTTTTTGGCCAGGAAGTTGTCAGGGGAAACGCTGTGCAAATTTGCTCAAATTTTCCCGCCAAAAGTCGTAGTATATATAGGGAGCATTTTTTCTTGACACCTTGAATTGATTAAATGGAATTTCCATAACTAATTAAAGAAATTAGAAATGAATAAAAGTTACTTAAAAAACAAAAAGCAACATGTCTACTATATTGTTATTGAAATATAAATTAACCATTAAATATTTGTAATAAAGATGACAAACGAAACTGTATCCGTGGTATTGGAGTGACTTATGCAAAAAAATATAAATAGAGTAGCAGACATCAGAAAATTCAACTTTATTCAGGATAGAATCAACTACAAAGTATATACTAACTTTATTGAAAAAAAAATCGGCGCATGCGTATTTTTGGCGGTAAAATTTTAAAAACTGAAAAGAGAACTTACAGCAACTCTAGAAAAAATTTAAAACCGCGCATGCGTATTTGAGGGC
Organism: Platygyra sinensis; assembly: GCA_019787425.1. Taxonomy (NCBI): domain Eukaryota; kingdom Metazoa; phylum Cnidaria; class Anthozoa; order Scleractinia; family Merulinidae; genus Platygyra; species Platygyra sinensis. The sequence continues at coordinate 20,715 of JAHPZR010013334.1, forward strand.
CCGTATTTTTTCTAAGTTTTTTTGGCGGGAAAATTAAACCTTTTTAAACAGATGTTACCAAAGAAAAATACATCGGAGACAAAAAATCGACATTTTATTTCTGAAAAATTATTCTTCTACAGCAAATTTCAAAGGAAACAGTCTCGACAAATGGTTATTCTTTTTTTTTTTTTACAAAAGATCACCATTGCCGGTTGCAAACCGAATAATTCTTGAAGTGAAATAAGACTAACTCTGTACTCTACCTCTAAGTCTTCCTAAATGTTTGCTGTTATCTTTCTTGGCTGATCCTGACTTGAAGCATCAAGGCATTCAAGCCAACAACCTGAAAAGAAATGAAACGAAGTGTCATTTAATACAATCATACTGAAATTAAACTGATGACAACAAACACAGCATCTAAATCCAAAAGAACGTGGTAAACAAGTTAAAGCTCGAAGTAACGACATAATAATTCCAGATGTGACCACCGCATAAAAACGATCTCAGATTTTAGATTTAATGTTAAATCCTTCAGAGAAAATTCAAATGTTTGGGCTCGCGAAAAACTAAGTTTTTCGACGGTTTCATCTGAAACGATTAAGTCGCGTGCTTCAAGTAAAGTTATTACAGTTTTAGTCTAAGGCACCGTCCACACTAATCCGTTTTCAAACGAAAACGGAGCTGTTTTGCTCTGGATACAGCTATCGTCCACATTACAACGCCGAAAACGATCACCGAAAACGGAGCCATTCGAAAACGCTCTCCAGAGTGGAGAGAATTGAAAATGATGCTTTTTGAAAACGCTGTTTTTTAGTGTGGACGGAGAAAACGATGCTATCTGAAAACGGTGGCGTCATAGATTCGACCGGGCGCCAGACCACTGACCGTGAGTATCCAAAATGGCGGACAGACGCTACGGACAGAATCAAGAATGGCGCCAATTTCGCGGGCCGATGTATTGAAATGCGCATGTGTCGAGTTCATTTGAGCATGCGCACTGAGGGTATAAAAGCGTTTTCAAAACGGATACGGCCTTGTAGTGTGGACGAGCAATAACGATACGAAAACGATACGAAAACGATAAGTGTGGACGCAAATCTTTTTGAAAAACGGAGCAAAACAGCTCCGTTTTTGTTTGAAAACGGATTAGTGTGGACGGGGCCTAAATATTCTTCTAAAATGGGGTAATTTTGAAAAACCCGTCAAATAAATGTGTAAACAATTCAATTCGACTGCGTTCGAGTCTCGTAGACTAGTGAAATCTCTCGATTAGAGTTCTTAAGTTAAGTTCTGCGTTGGACTTAAACTGATCAACTCGCACGCGAAGGAGCGCTGTGAAATGACCTGGATGCGGCTTTCCAGGCAAGACCATGATTCAATTGTCAAGCAAATGAATGAAGTAACACGTTTTCTTAATCAAATGTCCTTTGATCAAATGCCAATGGAAGCAAAAACAATTTTAAAAAGCTGTTAAAACGAAGGAAAAACCGTCTTCAGACCAAATTTCCAGTAACTTAAACTGGAAAGTGTTCAAGAAATTAGCTCTTTTAGGTTTCGTCGCCAATCGATTTGCACTTTTGTTTTGCAGTTTAGAATTTTAATTTAAATGCGAAGTCTTGTAATTCCTCAAGATTTTTCCCACTAGATAGCAGTGTTTACTATTTCCAATACAAAAATGGAATTAAAGTTACCGTACCTATATTGAGTACGAACTAAAAGCCAGAATAATTTTTAATTTCGCGGGTTTGCAGGCATTGTTTAAACACAATTTCTTCATTGCATGTTGTGATTTTCGATTTCGTTTGCTACCATTTTCTTGCAAATCAAAATATTTTGCAAAGAAAATAGATAGTTCTCGACCTTTCTTGATATGAGCAATGTTAAAACTTGAATTGCAAAAAACATTCAAGGAAAATTTCGATGTTGTTTTCTTCACTGGTGACTGGTCTCTGGAAAGCCCCTCAATCTCCAATCATGAACGCTCCTTATTCACTGCAACGTCTCTCTTTTAATTAAAAAATTTAGCAGTAAATAAAATATACCGACTTTACGAAAGAAGAAAAGAAAATTAATTCTTCGTTGTCTTGGAAATAACAATACCATTCCCAAAAGTAGTAGGTGATAGTATCAAGTCAAATTAACTAACCTCTGACTCAGCTCGTTTCAGTATTTCCAGCTTTTCCAACTCTTTAGTAATTTCACTCAGCTGCTGGGAATATTCCTGAAGAGAGAAAATTACCGTGTAAAGGCATAACTATGGTAAAGGCAAACTGGAAGAAGCGGAAAATACCTAAGACACCCTTCCCCTACAATAACCAGACCTCCCAAGGGTATGTTCCAATTTATATCACTTTTGTTACAGACGTTTAGAGACTTTATGCCAATTTGATGAATGTAGAGTTTGTTTTGTTCTTCATACTGTTTGATTCAGAGACTGATATCATTTGACCATAACCCAGTTATCCTTGTTGATTTATTCCCAGATACAAATTACCTTAGTCCTTTTCAAGGCAATAAAAGAATTTTAATTCCCTTGGTTAGCGTGTACTTTTAATGCCATATCAAGAAGTTGCACAATATTTTCAATTTCTGAATCTTCGCGTTTGTTTTTGTCCCGATATAAAAACATTTTTCTTGATGCACAAAACTATCTTCAGATGAAAACAAAACTTCAAGCCCATGGCTTATCAAGGTAGAAAAAAACAGTAAGAAAAATAACAAATCAACATAGGGCAAGGGTTTTTTTCACGGGATAATATTGAAAAAGACAGGAACGACCCTACCAAAGAAATACGAATAGTACGAATAATGCTACAGATTTTTTACGATTGATCCAAATACTATTAGATCTTTCTTTGGAGCCCGTAATCAAAAGAGCTCAAAATCCGGCATAGTGTCTGAGAAACCTCCAAGATCGAGCTAAGTTATATTCTGAAGTTGTTCGCATTCGGGGAGTGGGGAGTAATCCCTATAATCACTTATACGGGGAGGCTCCGCCCGAAAAAGGAACCTTTTCAGGCTTCAGGGTAGGGATTTTACAAGCTGAGGTATATGAAAGGGTAGAGAAATCTGTCTTTTAGGTATTCAAAATGGACCTTAATTTAAGTATTTCGAAGAGACACACCTTACGGCAGTATCATTTAATTTAATGAGCTCTACACCATTGACTTTATTTCAAGGGTTTGGAAGAGAGATGCAATGTTCTTTAAAAGTAGGTACATGAAAGGGGTACCTTTTCTCAATACAATTAGGTAAACGAAAGGGGTAGCTTTTCTGTCAAAATGGTATACAAAAGGGTAAGGAGCTGGACCTTGGGGCGGAGCCCCTACCCACGTATAAAGCTTTGTAGATTAGCTACCCCCGGTTCGCATCCAGTCATGAATACCCAGTTGAAGTGATTTCTGCATTGAAACAGTATCAAAGTGGGATTTACATATAATACAGTTCAATATATGTGAAATGATCATGGGTGTTTCATGTCAAGCCATGGAGAAAAGTACAAGCCCTGTAGGTCTTTGTCTTTTACTGCAAATTTGAAAACCTGGTTCCAAATCAAAACAGTATTTCCTGTCTCACGAAACTGGAAAAATATACTGAGTAAAAGGTACAAGTTACCCCTTAAAAATAGCAACTAGACCTAAGGTTTTAAAAAGCCCTTGTTATTAATGAAGTACAACTGCAAATATGCTATTTGACCGGCCAGGAGAGGGAGGGAGAAAAGGACCAAGGAGGATACGAAAAACTGTACATCTCTGATAAAAGCTCATGCTGCGATTCTTCGGTATGTTCTGCTGTTTTTGGTCTTAAGACATATCCCTTATAGTGTGTAATGCTAGTCGTTACAGGGATTGTTGAATTGATCATTACAATCTTGCACCCTAAGAAACAAAAGATGTCAACTGACCTGATTGAAGATGCAACCGTGAAGACTGCTGTCTCTGCTTGGACATTTCCAGCTTTAACCATAGTCTTTTCCAACTGACAACTTAGGATAGATCTGAATAAATAATAAATAAATAAATAAATAATTAATTAATTAATAAACACATGAACAAATAAATAAATTAATTAATTAATAAACACATGAACAAATAAATAAATAGATAAGTATATAAATCTTCTGTAATAACTATATGTATATGTAAGTGAAGTCTGCCAGCAAAATTAAAGTTCTTTCCTGCTCCCAATTCATGAAATGCGACTGATCCTAGTTTTATTTTGAGAAACATACCTCACTTTCATAGCATATCTCTCCGAAACATTAAAGTAATCTCAGAAGATAGCAGCTATCTTGGACTTCCAAAGCTGTCAGGAGGCTGCGAAACCCCTTATTGTAACAGAAACCGGAAACATCGCCAGTGATGGCTACATGGCATGAGGTATTCCCAGACCCTCCTCTTGTATGGGACCTATTCATTTCACGTACAGTTGTCCCAAATAGAGGACAAAGTGTTTAGTGATTGCGCTAACAGTAACATCGCACAAACATCACATATTGAATTACCTATTAAATTTGAAGTTGGAACTGTGGAATGACGTTGAATCTTGATCGATACTCACACAGCCCATGAGAGATTCCTAGAAAAAAATACATTCAATAAGAAGTTTTCAAAGCCGATTTCACAACAAATCACTGATAAATCATTAAACGGCAAGTTTTTCGCTTCCGATGTTTAATTTGTGCCGCGAAGGGAACACGTTTATGCGGTTCACTGCTCAGTAATCAAAGCAAGATACCAGAGTTCCTCTCTTGTTTATGCTGCGTAACTAGAAGCATACGGGACTACTTGGCGAGGAAATATGAAATGCCGTATCGACAAATGCAACATCACAACATTTAGACCAGTTACCTGTATAGACGAGTGTAAAGCATTAACTTGGAGGCCGTCTCCTGTTCCAAACGTTACTCGCTGTAAAAACCGTTATTTGACGTTTCTTTGTGTAATGTAACAGAAGAAAAACAGAGTTTTATGGAACTTCTACTTCACTATTGCATTCCTCGTGTAAAGCTGCGAGAAAATTTGCATAATCAAATGAGATGAAGTTATTTGCAATTCAAATAACAAACACCAATGCACGCTTTTGCATTCCTATTGATTGTTGTATTCCTTTATTCAAATCAAACTGAAAGCTGCTTTGGAAAATCATGTTACCGTATGCTAAAACTGCAACCAAGAAGCCAATAAAAAATTAAATGGAATTAAATGAGAGCGAAAACGAAAGTGCGTATTTTAGGTGGCTCTGTGCGCTCCAGAATTTTTTCAGTTTTCAATCACTTAAAAATCACTTGTCAGGAATCACTTGAAACTGAATTAAAGGGCGTTTTTACAGGTTATACTGTTGCTATAGTAACCCGATTCGGTAATTGTAGAATCGACGGAACAGCGCCAGTATTGATTTATCAAGGTCAAAGAAACAGAAACTGTCATGATTCAAAATTCAGACGAAGAGCGAGTGATAGACAGGATGTGAGAATCTCAGCTTATACAGAGTGAACACGAATTTAGTGCTTTTCTCCGTCGAGCGGTGTCGATGTCTGTGTCTAGTATAAGCCTTTTGTTTTATCTGCCAAAATGTACTAATTCTGCGACTAGCACTAACGAAATTTGCTCGCTGTAAGCCACAGTTTGTTATCAGTTTCTTTTCGGGTTTTTGGAGTCTGCGGTCTTTGGTTTCATCATAACGGTAAAGTTTAAACATGTTATACAAATTCTATACAAGAAAAACAAAACCATTTCACTGGAGTGAAAACAAGACAACACACTTGATTGTGCCTTTTTAAAAGGCTGAATGACGGTACTTTATTACGCAAAACGTGTTTAATACTCTTCTAAACAAAAAATACATCAATAAATTACTTCGACGTTGCATTTCCATGCATTTCACGCAAGAAAAAACGATTGTTGTTCTAATTCTCTTCAAGTCTGAGTAAATTAGGCGTAAGTTTTTTTTTTATTTACAAAAATGCAGGCGCAGCTACACGCTTTTCAAAAAGACGTGTTCTAAAGGAATCGATATTTACAATGGACAAGTCGTTGATGGAAAAAAAATAGCTCATACGACAGCTCGTCGTTGTTACACTTAATAAACCTTCGTTACAGTGAATTAGAACTCCATGTATGAGAACAAAAATGTTTAAACACGACAACGACTGAAGTAAGACGAATAAAGAAGAGTGATGAGTTTCACGGCAGAATAAACAGTACTACAAAAACAGCGTTCTAGTCAGAGTTGAGTGTGAGGCATACGCCTTGTAACACCCAGTGAGAGATGTGTTCATGAGTGGCTAGATCCGCTTCAAACACCAGTCCTACACCCATGGCGTTACGGCGTTGCGAGGTCGTGTAGACTGGCGAACGGTAGGTGTTCTACAAAGAAAAAAAATAAAAAATTACATCAGACAGAAGAATACTGCATGTAAAATGATTAAGGTGGACGCTGGTGCGTGTATTTTAAATCAACTTACAATAAGGGACAAAAGTACTTGAAACAAAAGATGAAAGACTCATTAGTCAAAAAAAGGGGGATTTACAATGTAAACTTAAAGAAGGTTGCACAACTCAAGTATAAAAGATATTTCAACACAAAAGCAACGATGACGAATACGAAAACAATCATTTATCACGTTACCTGTAATTTGAGCCTGTGTGCTTCAATTGGGATCACTTTCAAGATGGGTAGCTCCTCAACAAGCACCTTTGGCTTGGGTCTCCTTAAGCACCCAGACTCCAGGTCCCACGAGGCCCCTTCCAGGTACAGTCCACTCACAAAACAGCCGGAATGTGCCCTCTCGGTCACCTCCTCTGCGGTCCTGTATTTGGTGACCGTGGTGTAAAGAGTGGAGCGATCCAGAGGCCAGCTGTTCTTACGACAGGTGGCTTGCACGAGTGCTGTCAAGTAAGACTCCGGAATGTGTAGCCCGGATAACCAGATCACTGCGGGCTCACCTTCATTGACCTAAACCAAAGGAGAACAACACAGAGTTCGTTGCAAAAAAATATTATATAGATTTAGGTCACCCTAAAAGCGGAGCTCCTGTAACCCGATTAGTCTAACCCAGGATAAGGTTGAATTTTGATTTGAGTTTGGTAACTTTGCGGTGGGGTTTTCTGTATATTGTTTAGCCTTCTATTTTGAGTTTAATTATCCCAAAACCGATACACAAAACAAAAGCTGTAAACAAAAAGCATTTACAGAGAAGAAACAGTTATAATTTAGTTTACTTTTAAACCAGGATTAAGGCGGCGAAATACGAGATACAAAAACCCTCAACTTGTCACGCAACATTGTTGCGTTGCAAGTTTTCGTCGATGTTTTCACCTTGCGTGATCAACTTGACCGGCAACAAAAACATTTGTTGCGGGTTGAAGAAATGCGGCGCGCTGATTGGTTGATTTGCTAGGGCACGAGCAGATTTGTTGCCCGACAAGTTGTGAGTTTGATGAAAAACGAGCAACAAAGCCAAAATTTGTTGCTCAAAGTAGACCCGCGCTCTACCTTTCGCAACAACTTTTTTCAACCCGCAACAAATGTTTTTGTTGCGGATCAAGTTGATCACGCAAGGTGAAAAACGGGTTTCCTTTATTTCCCTATATGGGTATGGGGCTCCGCTTGGCACCGGAGCTCCGCTAAAAAAAATTCCTCCGTTCACCTCGCCATGAAAAAAGCCCAAAACGACATCATAGCAAGTTTATATTTCAAGGCACACCTCCCGCCAATGTGGCCTGGGCTAACCTAGAATTTCCAAAGATCCCAATGAAAACAAGTTAAGGCTGATGTGGCGGCTTCCTTCCTTATTTAAGACGCAAAGTACCAACTTACCCATTTGTTGTATTGGCTCAGGCGTTTGAGGAAATGTTCCATCCAGTTGCCAAGCGACTTGAGTGTAGCAGGAGCCAGCTTACGCCAAATGTTAGGAATCTGACCATTGAACAGCGCACGCGCAACCTCGTCCAGTTCACTGCTCATTCCTACTTCACCAGCAAGAGCCTGGGGAGGAAAGGTACCCAAACAGAGTTATTATATACTGTCAGTGTGCTCACAAATAAGCCAAGTCGCCAAATGATTGTTTTTAGACATAAAGACACTTTGAGTGAAGGGAATAGACCTGGTCAACAATAAGTGACTACAGGAAAGGGCGATTTACAAGTCATGACAGCCACTTTTCAAATTTCCTGACTTTTCCCAGATAAAAATCAAATTTCCCTGACCAAAGAAATACATGTCAGATATAGTAGCGGCTTCTAGCCTCAACTTTTGGCCGTCCTTTCCACTCGTTTAAAAGGACTGATACGTTTTCAATAAATTTTCCTTCTTCATTAAGTAAAAATATCACTGTGATCACATCAGAGTGACACCAAGTTTTTCTTCCAGCCTCCAAAGGTATTAAATCAGCTGTGCTAAATCATGTCAATTTTCCCCGTCTCAAAATAATAAAATTCCCTGATTTTTCTCAGACCTTGATCTATCTTTTCCCTAAGCATTTCCTGACCTTTGGCAACCCTGAAATTTGTGCATTATCAATAATAATCATGTGCGACCAAGAGGAAGACTGCAGCGAACAAATTATTTCTTTCCTAGTTTTACTGCCGTACCCGCAGATTCAAGGCTGAGGAAAAAACATGTTCTCTAGGACCAACGCCACAGACGGCGTAAATGTTTCAAGTTTCTCATTCACAAGAGCTTAAAGGAAAAAATAACCAGTCCAGTTAGATAACCTACCCTTTGAAGGTTGATAAGCGAAGTAGACATCTTCCTGATAAGAACATTAAACCGATCCAGCTCTTGCAGCAGCACCACGTAGGTGGGCGTGATCTCACTGATGCTCTTCCTCACCCTGTCCACATCAAACAGAGGAGGCAGCTTGCCTTGAATGTCGGTGGCTATCTTCCCGATGAATTCCTCGCGGCTGACACCTCCGGCTTCTCCACCTGTCTGTGGCTGGAGCTCCACAAGATGGTTCCACATGTCCTTGGCTGAGTGAGTGTAGTAGCCGATCTCGGCATTGGGGTGAAGACCGAACACGTCAGGGGTGTTGGAGAGGGTCAGTGCCTCGATGGCATCCACGTACAAGTCTCGGTTGGCATCTGGAGCATCTGAAATGCAAATAATTTGTCTTGGTAAATACTGTTTTGAGATTCCCAAACTACATTGTAATAAGCCCCCGACTACTTTTAAAACCAGATTCATGATATTCTATATAATTACGCCCTTCGAATTACCCAGCGTTTTCGTACTTCCTTGTCCAAAAAACCAATACATATCACGCTGGTCTCATGTAGTACTAAACACTTAGAACTATTTTGCTCGAAAATTCACTCGGCAAAGAACGTTTGGAAACAGTCAGTCAGCTTGCTAGGCCATGCTAGTGAAGACTGTCATACTGAGTACACACCTTTCTCGGGTTTGGGAATGAAGTAGTCAACCTCTTCGTTCTTATAGAAGTGAAATGGCTGAAAAGTGTCGAAGATGAAATCACCCATGTACTCGTCCATGTAGGTCTTCACCACCCGACGATCAAAATCATCAATCACACGACCACCGTACATCACCTGTGGAGCAAACGGGACAGTGGACAAGGAATTTAAAAAACAAGCAAGGGAACGTATTAAAGGAGCAGTGTAACGAGGATTTTGCTGTTTTAGGTCAATTCTGTGTTCTGTAAAGCTACGACGAAGATATCAAATGAATTTTATCAGAGAGGGCTAACCATAATAAATTTCTTGAGGATTTTTGGAACACGTAGCGTCAAAACTCGAAAAAATCCATTTCCATCCATGCCATCCGTAGCGACAGGCGGCAGGAAACAGTTTCAGTACCTTCAAATAGTCTTTAATAACAAAACTAGATCATTAGTTTTGGAATTCAACTGATGCGAAGACAACTTTTAAGCTTTTTATAAAGTTGCTAAATAGCGTGACAATGCCTCTTTAAGGTATTGCTATTGCTACTACTTCTCTGGATGGGACGCTGGTCTATTGCAGGCTCACCCTCTATTCTAGTGCTTTGTCAGGCTACCCTAACAGTCAGTCGGTACCCATTTATACACCTAGGTAGAGGGAAGTATTGCAAAAGAAAAGTGGTTTTCTTAAGATCACAGGGAAACGACCACGGTCTGGAATCCAACGCACCGCCTCTTCAGTTAGTTGACAATAATCAGCACTTCCAACTGGTATAGGCGATGTTTGCAGAGATATCGAAAATGTCATCGCCTCGACCTTCGATGTATCTTGAATTTTCCGATTTTTTTTTTCAGGCTCCCCTTGCACCAAACACATATTCAACTGCTTAAAGGAGCTCACTCACGATATTTTCAGTCATTTTGACTGCGTACAAAACTACTTTTAAATTGAAAGAAACCTGAAAATGATAGTTTACTAAGATAGAAAAACACCAAAGACATAATAATAGACCATAAAGGAACAAGGATGGTTAAGGATGAAGAAGATTGACACGGATTACAAACAATAAAATTGAAAAATGTACGCTTAACTTTTCAAGAAGCTCAAACCGTCTCCTTTAAGTAAATACTTACTATTCATATCTGTATCATCAATGATGATTCTCAGTTCAAATGGAATACCTACCTCGCCTATAAGATACTTCAAGCTGGCCCAAGGGATTCTCTTATCGGGACTCTCCAGTGATTTCGTCAAGTACGTATTGAGTAGAGTCATACACACTCTGAAGTCTGACTCGTTGAAGTCGTAAGCGATGTTCCAGCCAATCTTACCGTACTTTCTTCTTTCTTGCACTACAGCGTGGAAGAACGCTAGCACAAACCTGTTTGAAAAACAAGCGCATATTCAGAGATGGTTTGGTTCAGATGTAATTATGTGCACATATTAAACTATCAATGCTAATAGTTCACAACTAAATTTTCTCCGATTCTTATTGGGTTAAATTGATCACGTGACGCGATAGTGTTCATCCGCGGAGAGACACTATCAGCCCATAGTGCCCGTCCGCGGAAAATACCCGGATGGATAGTACTCGTCCGTCAAAATATTTCTGTAAACAAGCAGGCTTGTAGAAAATAAACAATTGAAATTGTATCAAGGAGGTTTTGTCTGCTTTGTTTTTCCAATTTTACATTTGGCTTTCACGGCTTACATCCCAAAAAGTGAAAAAAAATTCAATTGATTTTTGAACTGGCGCGCGGAAGAAAATTTAGTAGTGAACAATAAAGACAATACTACTGTGTTAATGTCTCTGAACTATCAGTCTGATAGCCGATAGTTCCTCGACAGAAACACTCTATTGTTTAAAACAAAGCATTCTAATTTGCTTCGACCACTGGTTGCTATCGCTGTCTTGACAGAAATTCAGTCTCCTGGTCATATATGAGCTTGCATTAGCTGTAACAATATTATATTATTTCGGAAAACAGCTCTAGGAAAATACACGCAGATTGAAAAGTAATTCGACTACAGTAGTAACTTCGCTGGGTGCATCATACAAAATAAAATCTTTTGACGTACACTAGTGGTGAGAAGGACTGGTGAGGACAATCTGCAAGCGCCTGATTGGTTATCTTGTGGTAAGTACTGCGCAGGTTCAACTTGAGGCCGTTTGGCGGCTCAGTAACAACCTGGAAAGCAGATGTGCGAGACAATCAGACAGACACAATGATAAAAAATGCAACAACTTTCTTCTCAAGACCTGCTCTGCCATCTATCATGACAGTATTTATTAACAAATTAGTTTTTTAACTTTAACTTTATTTTCTTAACTAAGTCTTAGTTGAAAAGATTTTACCTTATATTTTAGTCTCCCCAATTAGTAGAGCACTTGTGCTCAGCTATGAAGACTTGAGACTTAAATACAGTTGTCATTCACTCATTCATTCAATCTGTAAAATTTTATCCCTATTGGAAAGTATTAAAAAGGAATCCACCACAAGTTGGAGTAACAAGCGGCCTAAAACTTTGTACCGAGGTTATTTACATTGTATTGCAAACTTCTTTGCGACTGTTTTTAGTATCTTCTCAAGAGACATCATTTCTAACAACATCAAATGCCGAAAACAAATTTTGAAGTTCATATGAAACACTTGAGAGTAATGATGAAATGAAAAGAAACTGTTGATGAAATTTTACAGGTGCAATTTCCCTGAACTTTGAGCTTTATTTTCTCGAGTTCTCTTACAAAATTGTTTCCGCTGTTATTTCAGACAACTATTTATATCTTTAGCTTTAAGATAATTTTAAACGGACTGTAAATTACCTAAAATTATTCTGGTTCAAGATTATTGTCCACTTAAAACTGAAAATTGCTCGATTTCCTATCGGATTCCGTCTAAATACAAATTGTGTAACAATTCTACTTCTTACTTTGAGTGACCTCTGTAGGATCCCGATAGGGAACTCCGGAGTGGGGTCCGTGGTGAGCCAGAGCCTAAAATCAGGGTGTGGCTTACTGATTCTCTCCAGGACCTTCTCAAGTTCCCTCAGCCACTTCACCAGTAAGTGACAGTTTTGAAGCATCAGCCACTGACCCCGGGCTATCGCCGTCTCAAGCAGTTGTAAAGCCAACTATGAAATAGGTGACAGGATCGAATTAGTTTTAAAAAATGCTACAGCTCATGAGCTACCCTGTACTTGAAAACGTACCTCCTAATCCCCGAGAGTCATGTGGTTCGGGCTTGCAACAAATCCATACAGAAAATACTTTTTAAAATCACTTAGTTTGGGCAAATTGGCTACACCGTTAGGTACTATTCCCTAAAACTTTTGACAACATTTCCAATTCCGCCATATCTTTGTGTTGGTGTGTTGTAAGTCACAGATACAGTCGCACTCATACAGCCAACTATCGCACGTGCAAGCAGAACTGTACTTCTTCCAGATGAGCTTAGGTATCCGTCAATAACTTAAATTAGTTATCTGTTAATATTAAACTTAACTTATCGGTTAAAAGTTTGAATGAGGTCTATACTCAAAACTGTACACTACATAGTGCACGGTCCCCGGTCCCCTACAACTGTCCTTTTAATTTCCTTGGTTCGCATAAATTTGAGCTTCCCACCTAACACCATTGTTTGGTTTTCGTTTCTTAAAAAGTATGAACGAGGTAGAGGTCTATACTAAAGACTGTACACTATGTATTGGAAAGTCCCCTACAATAGCAAATGTCCTTTTAATTTCCTTGGTTCTCATAAATTTGAGCTCCCCACCTAACACCATTGTTTGATATTCTCTTCTTGGAACATAATTTTATAGGAATCATTACCTTTTCTTGTCCTTGTCCCATAGCAAGGAACTTCAGCTTGTTGCCACCAAAGCCTGACCTCTCAGCCAGCTTCATCAGATCACTGGCGGGATCCGAGCCGGGACTGAGAATGAAGATGATCGGCGAGAACGGGTTGGACTGCTCGAATATCGCCTCAAAACTAATCACAGGCGGGGTCACGTACTTCTCGCTCATTCTTCCTGTCACGAAATTCGTAATGGCCAAGTAAACTCTGTCCACACGGAAGCAACGCAGAAGAAGAAGTCGCTGGAAGTCTGTCAGCTTCTCTTCGTATCGGCCGGGGAAGGCGGCGGATTCTGGCGAGTCGTGATCACACCACTGAAAAAGAAAATTAAGACTACGATTAAACCTACTCGACCAAAGTATGAAAAATAACTTCTGCTTACTGATTATTATACATTTGTATTAACGATAGTACTTTATTTCTTTTCAGTTTTATTTATGGGCTAACACTGAGGTACAATACGTAAGAAAGTCTACCACAATACCCCAAGAAAGAACTATAGCTACACTGTGCGAATTGTGTTTCTGTATTTAACGTTGTACCTCTTTCCATTCGTTGCCATTTCTTTCTATGTCATCAGATAATGAACTGAACGCGTCAGGAGTAACAGTCATTAGTCTCTGTATATCTTCCCAGCCTTGTTCTGGTATCCAGGGGAATGGCTTGGAGCGAGAACTCTTCTCTAAAGAGATGTTGCCCTTTAGGAAGAAATCCAGTTCTTCAGGGATTAGCTTGCCGTCAGCCTCCATGATCTTGATGGTCATTTGGAAGGAGAACAAGAGCTTGTGGCGTTCAAACAGACCTACAAAAACATTACTAACACTTAAGCATAATATTTACAAAATTTAATTGAGTGTCTTCTATCCCAATTACGTCCTTCAAATTTGGTGACTACCAACTGCTACCAAGTGTGGTAAAGTTGCGATTCATAATTTGTGCAAAATTCTATATTTAAATAAAGTTATTTGCCATCCGATTTCCATACAAACACTGAAGTCTCTGACAGCTTTGCCTACCCGGTAAGATGGCGTCGAAAACCGTGATTAGGGCTATTCTAAAATCATTGGAAATCGGTGTAAGGTTTATGCTTACCAGTACAAGCGTAGTTGTACACGTTCATAGTCAGAGTATCCATGATGTTCTTGAGTCGTTTTGGTAAAATGGAATCTGGCAAACTCTTCCTCAAAGACAAGTCAAAACACTTGCAAGTATGAAGCGAGAGAGTACTGGTACATAGAGTTCACTGCTGACATCTCCGATAACACGAAGAACAGAACGGCTCCAAGCTTCGCCGCTGGCCTGTAACCATCGCGGAGCTTGTCAATATCGATCGCTGTTTTGGCACCAAGCTTCAGCTTCTCAGCGACCTGAAAAACAGTAATATTGTAGTTTAATTGTTACATGTGTTTTTAGGTAGATCTTAATACAGAACTCAACGGGCTACTTTGAGCTACAGTAAAAACCCGCACGTAAGAACCTACTGGATTAAGAACTTAAGCTAAATTGTCACTGAGTAACTACCCCAAAATACAGGAACCTATTTTTCCAAAAAAAGAGGGTTCATCAGACAACACTAAGCAAAAGTTTAAGACGAAATCCGATAGAAGATGGAGCAATTTCAGATTTTAGTGGACAAAAATCTGTACCAGAGTAATTTTAAATATTTTACAGTCATTTTTACATTTTTTTAAAGCTAAATACATAAATAATTGCCTGAAATAACTCCGAAAAATAATTTCCCACGGGAACGAGAGAAAATAGATTTCAAAGTTCAGTGATTTTGTGGAACACAGGCAAAATTCCATCATCAGTTTCATTTCACCAAAACTTTTAAGCGTTTCATACGAAGTTCAACATTCGTTTTCGACGTTTGGTGTTGCTAGAAATGAATTGTTTTGAGAAGATATTTAAAAGAGCCCTACAGAAGTTTGCAATACAATGTAAATAATCTTGGTACAAGATTTTTGTCCACTTGTTACTCCAACGTCTGGCGGATTCCGTCTTAATTTGATAAGATTCTTTACAGATTGAGAAGATTACGGATCTACGATGAACCTGAAATGATCTTCACAATGGAATTATAAAAAGAGACAGAAAGAGAGTTTAGCAAACTAGATTTCTGAAATTCAAATGCAGAGGCACTGTATCAGAAAGGATCATAAAACAGAAAACACGCAAGTTACATTCTATCCGAGATATAACAAGCGACTGCACGATATAACTAAACTACAGAAGAATGATTTACCTCGACAGCCTTAGTCTTTGTGTCTTCCAGAGTCTGAACCAGTTCAACATTATCCAACATGTTCCCCTGAGATGTAGCCAGCTCACGGAGGAGAGTATCCTCGAGATCCTTCAACAGTCGTTTGTTATCACTGAAAGACAATGCTATGTTGTTGGCGAACAAGCACAAAAATATCAGAGCCACCTGACTTGAGGTACAAGCCAAGTGGAAAAATTAGGCCGATGCTTATCTCCAGTTCTGTGGCATGAGGCGACAAAGAACTGGTGTTAGGGAGCAGGGATGGCACAATGGTGAGAGCGCTCGCCTCCCACCAATGTGACCCGGGTTTAGGTCCGGCCCGGTGTCACAAGTTGGCTGAATTTGTTGTTGGTTCTCGTCCCTGCTCCGAGGGTTTTCTCCGGGTTCTCCAGTTTTCCTCCCTCCACAAAAACCAACTTTTTCAAATTCCAACTCGACCAGGATAAATAGTGTAATTTGTTTACTTTTGACTTTTGGTTCTATTTGTCGGTGAGCAAAAAGATCGTTTACTGTGTCACTGCAAAGAGGTTCTCACTGAGCCACATTACAAAAAACATAAAAATGAAAAAAACAGATTTCTGTTCGTTTTTCCTGACCTGGTTTCTTGAATGAGTCTCTCTCGCTGCTCCTCAAGCTCCTTCCTCTCAAATCCTACAATAACACTCAACAGCTGGTCCTCCAGTCCTTTCATAGTCACTGTGTAGTTCACCACCATACAGCGACTGAAGTGAGTCGGAGTGTACTTGGGGTTTGACAGCTTCGTGTTGAGGTACAGACGGAAACTGGGGTCATAATCCACTTCTTTGTCTCCCAGCACCACAAACTCCCGACCCGGCTCCCCTAGAGGGAATAACACGCCGCAAGGGTGAGTTCGAGAAATGGAAATGTTAAGCCCCCTCCCCACCCTCTCCTTCACTCTGCACAAAAGAGATCATGGATATAAGGCGAGGAGAAGCTTTACAGAGTAGTACCACTGATTGTTGCTTGGTTACGACTTTTCGTGCGCGCGTTACAGGCAAACCAAGATAGCATATTGTTTGCTGTAGGTCACATCATCACTATGACATTTTCTGTCTAACCTCTCGAATTTGAAGAATAAGTAAAGGAAAAAGGGATTTGTACTGTAGAATAAGTAAACAAGGCCAATTTTGGGTAAACTCAACACCCCTATTTCTCAACACAATGTTGGTTTGTTCCTAACAATTCCTAAAAATTCGATTAACTCTGAAAGTTGTCACGTAATCATAAGGGAGCTTTAGCAAACCACGACGGCAACGAGAACGTCACCAAATAAAAGGTTTAATGAGTAGAACAATGGCTAAGCAGGTGCGTTATAAATCTTTGTACATGTCGTAACCGTCCTAGGCCTCTGTAAAATAACAAAGTGAAATGACCAATTTCTGTGAAGTTAGAAGAACGGTTTTTTTTCTGGAATTAATTGCTGGCGTTACATCTTTAGTTTGGGTAAGGAGTTAGACCACTCGCGCACTGAACAGATCTCGACAACAGCGAAAATCAAAAGTGAGATATGAATCCCCTTTTTCCAGGCGTCAAGCCTGTGTAGTTGCCGGGATTTCGCGCGCGAGTGCTTTTGTTTTAGTAGCGAAGCCGTGAACGCGAGTGGCGAAGCCGTGAGAGGATTGGTGAAGAGTCGAGTTGAATTTTACTCGAGGCATCGCCGCTCGCGAATTCCTCCGCGGACGTCGCCCGCGAAGGAATATGGCGGCTCCGCCGCTCGCCCGCTCACGAATCCCGCCAGCTACGCAGGCTACCAGGCGTCGTCCTCGAGGTCGTTGTCGTCATTGCTTAAGCTCCCTACAGACCACAACGATTACGTTTAAGGATAAGTTTCTTATTTCCTTCAATCACTAATATTCTCGAAGAACCTTCCATTTTGGATACCTTTGATGTTCTTGTCCAGCACGTTATCGATTACAGGATCAATGTACTCGTCCACATCTTTGAACAGAATAGGGAAGCCATATTTGATGGCCAGCTCCAGTTGTTTCAGAAAATCTGGATCGTTGAAAGTTACAACCTGAAAAAATAATTTTGAAAGAACTGTCAATCAAAGCGAGACATAGTAGAAAGACCAGGTCGATCAAACTACGAAACAACGACAAACACCCTGATGATGGCAAGAAATTGATAACGTTCGGAGTGATTGTAATTTTTCTAGTCTCCAGCCTTTTATACATCAGAGGATATTACGTGGCCGCACGGAGATACGAAATTGCTCTTCGAGTGAAGATACGATGTTTCCATCATACACCACCAAATTTATTTAAGAAATAGAAAACATGTACCGTGTTTCTATCGAGTTATACAAACACGAGTGGAAGTTTGGGAGAACACGAGCCGCAGGCGAGTGTTTCCACAGCTTTTTCGAGTTTTCCCAAACTTTCACGAGTGTTTGTATAACTCGATAGAAACACGAAGTACATGTTTTCTATTTCTTTTAGAAAACACTACGACGAGAAAAAGGAAAACAACTTGTTAACTTTGGATATCAAAATGTAAATTCTCTTTGCTCGCGCCATCACTACGTCAACAGCGCGCGCTAGTTCTGTGTCTCCATCGAGTTATACAAACACAAGTTTTAACCAATCAGCGCGCGTGCTTTCTTAGGACTGTTTTCTAACAATAAATATCATTTTACCTCTTGGCGAATATTATGTTGATGACAATAAGCTTGCCAAAGTTTGCCAAACGAGTGAAATGACTCAGTGAAAATAACCGTTTCATTACCAAATTCATATTCAACATTCATTTTCATCTGGTGAGTTGAAAGCAGGAATAAAGATAAATTGTTTTGTTGTCGTTGTTGTTTTTGCACATCAGACAGTTCAGCTTCTGAAAAAAACTGTAGCCTGCGGGGTAACGGAGTAAACGCTGACATTTTCCACTTTATGCCCAGGATTGAACGCAAGTGTTGTTTAATTAGTACTTCATATTTGACAGAGTTATTTGACATTTTCATATGACTTCATATTTGACAGAATTGTGTGTGTTTAGGTGACTTTCTACCAATGAGGACACTTTGTGATGCTTATCATAAGGAATTGGAATCTCATTAGCTTTCAATCCTGGACAAATCTGACATGTCAGGTTAAAAGATCTTTAGTTCTTAGGGCTAGGGTTATAGTTTGCGTTGTTGTCGGTATTATTTTGTTCGGCCAGTTATGAAGGACTTTGCAAGTGGTGCAATCCGCATCACAGGAAAACTCTCCCATAGTTGCCACAGACATCACGTTTTCAAAATCCCTGATAAAAACAGCATTTCCTTGACCAAATAAATACAAAATGTATGATCTAGTAGTGGCTTCTAGCGTGAACTACAGCCGTTAATTAAGACAGATAAGTTTTCAACAAATTCTCCTAATCATTTCAATTTTCCCTGACTTCCCTTCAGAATAACAATTTTCTCTGACTCAAAATAAAATTCCTTGACTTCCTGCCTTGAATTTTTTTTCCCCGCTGACCCTTTCCTGAACCGTCGCAACCCTGCCTCACCTTCAAATTATTCATCTCCTCTTTTTTCTTGACCCAGTTCAGTGCCTGCTGCTGTGGATCAATACACAGTGGATAACGGCTGGCCTGTGTGGTCAGGATACCATTCTCGATTGACAGTTCATCCGGAGGGAGCCCCTCAGAGGTCCATCGACTGATCTCCACATCATTAGTAAGGAACGTGTCTAGCTTGAAGGGCTGACTCACAGGGATGTTCCGGTTGAGGACGTCCTTCTCCCACTCCCCCCGGAACATGTCCCTCCGGAAGTCCCAAGTAAAAGCCCCAAGGTAGCTAAGGAAGGCCGAGGCTAGGAGGCAGTCGCCCAGTAGACGGACGCGTTGTCGTTTCAGCTCCTCAAGGTCTTCGGTCCATCTGGAGAAAATAATATTGTACAAGAAAAATTCAAATCTGTTGCGTACTTTACCTTTCAGTCCTTGTATAACGAACTAACCTTAGAAAACCAAACACGTCCAAAGAAATTCCTTATATGACACCTCAAGTAAACCCTTGTATCACTAAAATCGTGTGTGTAATCGGTTGAAAAACATCTTCTAAACATCTTTTTACAATTGAAACGAACCCTATTGGGCGGTGTTCCAAGACCTTAGGAGCTGCTAATAGCTTGAACATAGCCTTTAGATTGAACAGGGTTATGGCCGCAGTCATCATACGTGTATTTCGTAGCGTCTAGACCCCAGGGATTCACAGCCAAACAGAAAAGCGCACATCAGACTTGGAATTCGCTGCAAATTTTACAATCCCATGCTGTATTTACCGTATTTTCTCAGATCCCAGACCGGAGATGAGCTTATCAGCTGCTATCAATCGTCGTTCCATGATCTCTGCCTCTTCCAGTAGACTGGCCCGTTCTCTCATGGCGGCATCGTACTTATCGCCCAGATTCTTGAGCTCTTCATCTAAAGCTTTCACTTCCTTCTCTATCTTCTCAAGTTCACGCTTGCTTAGAAGAAAATTTCTCTCCAGCCTGGCCACCTTTGGTGAAAAAGAACAGCAGTAAATCAGGCGATGGCCGAGATTCGACGGCAATTACAGTACTAGGCCATTTGCGAGTTCAATTGTGCCTCTGTGCAAAACGAATTTTCTTTAAAACCTTTCATATGAAATTAAGCATGATTTACATGAAAATGAGAATTATACTAGGGCCGCGTAGCGGCCTGAAGTTATAATTCAAATTATATGAACAGATGAAGTGAGAAATATATGAGAAAACAAATGGTAGGAATTTCCCTGTTAGTGCTTCAAACCACCTTTAAACGCCAATAAAAGGGTGAACCCCCCTAAAGAAAACAATAGAAAAGGCCTGGGTATACCCACAAGGCCCTGGGACCTAGATCTCGTGGTCCCATGATGCTTCGGTGGCTTTTTGACGCCATGGAATAGACAGACAAAAGAGAGTACCCATAAAAGGGAGGGAAGAAGGGTGGGAAGCTCATATATTTCTCACTTCATCTGTTCATATAATTTGAATTATAACTTCAGGCCGCTACGCGGCCCTAGTATAATTCTCATTATATTTCACAGACTCCGTTCGAAATATATGAGAAAACAAATGGTAGTTTTTAACGCTGCTACCAAGAGAAATATCATTGCTATGGTTCCACACAACAGAACATTTTAATTATATATATAAAACAAACTCAACAGGAGGATAACCGAGGTGGTTTACATGTAGATCTACTTTGCGGATAAGACCCCAGTAGCAAAGTCTGAATTAAACAAGGGCTTATAGTAAAATGTTCTGAAAGTTGAAGCAGAAGACCAGTCAGCCATTGACATGATAGTTGACAGCGAGACAAATGCATTGGCAGCTGCTGTCGTAGACGCACCACGCACAGAGTGAGCTTTAAAAATTTGACTGTCTATTCCTGCTGCACTCATAAAAGTTCGTAGCCAACGCCCCAACGTCGTAGACGTGACCGGTTTATGGGGGCGTCTAAATGAAATAAACAACTTATCGGGAAGAGAAGACGGGATAACGGGACGAACGTTCCTGGATAATTTAAGATAATGTCTAAAACATTCCACAGGACAGAGCTTCTTGTCTTGGTCAAAGCGGGCAAAAAATGCTTCTGCCGGTTTATCCGCACTGCCAGACTTTCTAGGGACCGTGAGTCCGAAAGACACCCCTTCTGGAAGGACGTTACAATGTCTGAGATCCAGGGATGCCAAGGAGGAAATCCGTTCAGGACAGGATAATGCAAACAGCGTGACTAACTTCATTGAGATAGTTTTAAGAGATAGAGTGTTGTTCTTCCCCAAAGAAATAATGTATTTAATCATAACATCAACATTCCAGGTATGGGAATACCTGGGTTTCGGAGGACGTTTGTTGAGAGCACCTTTAAGGAGCCTAGTAACGTAAGGATGCTGACCCACTGAAAAACCATCTATCTTTGGATGAGTTGAGGAAAGAGCGGAACGAAGGACGTTGAGTGATCGGTATGCTAAGCCTTCGTTAAAGACTTCTGTTAAGAAAATAAGAATGTCACTTATTGATGACGAAAGAGGATCAATTTTCCGTCCAGAACACCAGCGGCACCAACGGTTCCAACTAGACTCGTAGGTTTTGTGTGTGGAGGTACGAGTTGCTGCGATAAGTAGATCGGCAACGTTTGTTGGAATGCCCTCCGCTTGGAAGCGTTGGTAGAGATGTGAAACACGGCCAAGTGAAGGCGAGGGTACATTGGATGAACTCGGTTCAGGTTGGTTGGGTCCGTTAAGAGGGTTGGACTGATCGGTAGCAACACTGGCTGAGATATTAGAAGTCTCAGAAGAACCGGCCACCAGGGCTGGGCTTGCCAAACTGGAGCAACGAGAATTAGTTCTGTTTGGTCGATTGTTACTTTCGTCAGGGTTTTGGATATCAGATTGAAGGGGGGGAAGGCATAGCCCCGTAGAGGAGCCCAGTTTATCGTAAAGGCGTCTGTGTGGATGGCTCCCGGGTCGGGCCTCCAACTGATGTAATCCGCGAGTTGGTGGGTTAGACGACTCGCAAACAAATCCGTCTGACAATTCAGCAGAAAAGGCTGAATAATTGCTGGGTCCAGCTTCCACTCGCTCATGTCCTTGAATTCTCTGGACTCCTTGTCCGCAGAGACGTTGTCTCTTCCTGGGATGTGAGAAGCTATTACAAAGATGTCTCTTGTCTGACACCAATCCCACATCTCTAAGGCCAGAGTCATAAGTTGGGACGAGCGGGTACCCCCTTTGTTGTTGATGTAAGCGATGGCGGTCGTGTTGTCTAACTGCAGAGATACGGTTACGCGAGACTTGTCTTTTAGAAAGGTTTTCAAAGCCAAAAAGGCCGCCTTTAGCTCTAGATAGTTGATGTGTTGGAGAGACTCTGTTTGTGACCACCTGCCATTGGTCTGAAGGGACTGATACACTGCACCCCAACCCTTCTTGGAGGCGTCGGTAGTGATGATCATATCCGGCGGAGGAAGATGCACAGGACTGCCATTTGCATTGAGGGTGTGGTTCAACCACCAAGCAAGTTCTATTCTGGCACTCGGTGACAGGACAATCAAAGCGTCGTAAGACTCCTGGTTCATTTGTAGGCCCCTTATCAGATCTGACTGTAAATGACGAAAGTGAAGTGGGGCTCGCCAAATGGCTGGTCTCGAAGACTCTAACAGGCCTAGTAAACTTGCTAGGTTTCGCAGTGTGATACTTTGAGAAACGAGCAGACGGCGACAACAGTCTAGAATTTTGTTGGCCTTTTCTGCCGGGAGTGATATCATCATGCACATTGAGTCTATTTGGAAACCAAGAAAGGTTATCACTTGTGTTGGAATCAGTAATGATTTCTTGAGGTTTATTGTAAAACCTAGGGACTGAAGGAGAGTCACTACCAGCTGAGTATTCTTCACAGCTTCCTCCACTGTTGAAGCCAAAAGAAGAAAGTCGTCCAGGTATATAAGGACACGAATGGCCTTCCTCCTCAGGAATGCGGCAACAGGTTTTAAAACTTTCGTAAAAATTCTGGGGGCCGAACACAGGCCGAATGGAAGGGCTTTGAACTGGTAACATGTTCCCTTCCAAATGAAGCGAAGGAACTTTCGGGAAGACTCGTGAACCGGGACAGAAAGGTAAGCGTCTTTTAAATCTATATTTGTCATAAAATCTCCTGGTAAAAGCAACGTCTTTAGGCAACTGAGGTTTTCCATCTGGAAATGCTCGCTTACAATGAACTTGTTCAAAGAACTTAAGTCTATCACCGGACGCATAGATCCTCCCTTTTTGGGTACAAGGAACAAGCGGCTGTAAAAGCCGTCTCTGGTAAAAGGGGTCTTCTGTATGGCCCCTTTTTGCAATAACTCGTTCACCTCCTGGGATATAAGGAGTGCCTCCTGACCCGATGCTTGGGTAAATGGTGGAGACTTTTGAAAAGGAGTTTTGAGGAAACTTATCTTGTAACCTGACACAATTGAGAGAATCTGTGGGTCCGATGTTAGAGTTCTCCAAGACACTATGCACTCTGAGAGTCTGGCTGACGTCCCTTCTGGTGAGGGGGACGAAAAAATCCGTTTTTTGAACGAGAACCTTGGTAATTTGACTGAGATTTAGAAGGGTTTGAATGCCCAGAGGATTGATACTTGTTAAAGGTGTCTCCCCTAAGTCTGCTTTGAGACTGGGAACTATGACTACGTCTAGGAAAGGATTTCCCGGTAGTTTGTGCCAGATTTTTCGTGAGGCCCCTTGACAACTCGGCTTGTTTTGAGGCCAAGGAGGGGAAGTCATCTCCAAATAGCCAAGATTTTGCATTAGGCAGAGGTAGTTCCGCTAAGTTTATCCTCGAGCGGTTTATGGCTGCAAGGACTCTCTGTCGTCTCAAGATAGACAGCTGAGCATTGGCCGAGCCTAAAAGGCAAAGAGCTTGCTCCAAAGCTACTTTAATTTCCTCATAACTTGGAGTTGAATCATTTTCGATACAATCATGAAGGCCACAAAGTGGGCCCGTTGCATTTAAGAAAGCACGCTGAACATTAAACATTTCTTTATCTCTTTCTTGTACAAATTTTTTCACTTTAAAAGGTACTTGATTCAACAATTGTTGATCGAGTTTTGGAGCAGAGAGTGCATCCACTTCGGGAGTTGCCCAGTCATCCATTATAACCAGAGATTGCTGGTAAGATAATTTTCTCCGAAAATTAGTATCTAGAAACTTGGAGAAAGAGGTTGACGGTTTCCAGGAGGTTGACTTGGCAACTGGGTCGAATAGCCCATGATCATCGCTAGATTTCGCTGAGTTTTCAGCTTCGTCAGATGTCTTATTAGACTCTGTGGGTGCCTTAATAGGCGCTACGGGTGCCTGAATAGGCTCTACGGGTGCCTTAATAGGCTCTACGGGTGCCCTAACGGGCGAAGTGGCAGTCGTAAAGGACGCTTCGGTCGCCAAAGGTTCGATAATCTCCAGGCCTGACGTTTCACCAGCCATAATCGACAAAACATCATCATCAGTATCTGTAATAGTTTCTGGCTGATTTGCTCGGGACTCTAACGAGTCTATTCGGCTGGAAAGACTTTCAATCGACTGAAGAATCTTCTGAAGGGAATCGCTTTCATCTTTGCGCCGTTTCGGTGGGGACCCTCCATGATGTACGTCAGGCGACGAAACAGAGTTTTGGCGGGAAGATGGCGACCGGGAGCGAGACCTTTTTCGCGACTTGTGTCTTCTGTTGGACATGTTCAGCGATTTAAAATATCCTGAAAGGCGACAATATCACCAAGAAGAAACCTACTGTGTAAAAACACAGAGGTAAAACCTAAAAAACGGATAGAAATGGTTAAAAAAAGGCTGTGCAAAGCAAAATACTTACCGAATGGTTTGAAGCACAAGGAAAAAAGCCACCGAAGCATCATGGGACCACGAGATCTAGGTCCCAGGGCCTTGTGGGTATACCCAGGCCTTTTCTATTGTTTTCTTTAGGGGGGTTCACCCTTTTATTGGCGTTTAAAGGTGGTTTGAAGCACTAACAGGGAAATTCCTACCATTTGTTTTCTCATATATTTCGAACGGAGTCTGTGAAATATAATGAACTTGTAGGGCGCACACATTTCAATATGAATGGTTTCACACGAAGATTTCGTTTAGGCACAGACAAAAGGCAACTCGGAAATGCCTATTTAAACTCTCTGACTCAAACAAGGCTGCGCCGCTGTTACAATGGGTAACTCTATTTTGCACCCGGTATACTTCAGACCTTTAAAAGCGTCAAGACCAGCCAGACATTACTTATCTAGTTCCTCAGGCGGTTTCACTCACCTTCTCTCTCTTGGGTTTGATTTCTCTGGCCACTGAGCAGTATCCCAGTACAGCAACCACGAACTTGAGCAATCCAGCTCCAGCCTTACTAACTTCCCTCATCTCTTCTACTGTGATATTCAGTTCTTTCAGCATGTCACGACAGCGACGAACCTGAGAATGCCATGCAGCATTAATAAGGAGAAACACAGCAGAGAAACATTTTTTCATAGCTTCAGTAGCAAATGTCCTGTAATTGACCTAGTAAAAGACGTTAATCTCTTCTTGATAACGTGAACTTAGTAGATATGAAAAAAAGACACAATATTGGTAAAACTTCAGGCATCGGTGTGTTTCTTTCGAATATTTGTAGTTTGAACATTTCAAGAAGCTCTTTGTTTGCAATGGGATTCTAATCCATCGCAGTGTAACATCCAGCATTAAGCTCGTCGGTCCCCATTTATACACCTGGGTGGAGAGAGGCACTCTGTAAAGTGTCTTGCCCAAGAACACAACACATTAGGGACCTTTAGATCGGAGGACGAGGACGACTACGAGTACGAGTTTTCTGTTCTGAGCACGCGCACTTCGCAAAATGTCGGCCTCCAAACCTTATGCGCATGCTCAGTATGGAAAACTCGTACTCGTAGTCGTTTTCGTCCACCGATCTAAAGGTCCCTAATGTCCCCGACCAGGGCTCGAGCCTGGACCACCGTCGATCTGGAGACGACACCGCGTCTCCTGCCGCTGAAAGTAAGTCGGGGGTATTTTCATTGTTGATCGCGTAGGCATATTACTATTACCAAAACAGATCAATTAATTAAGGATCGTCAATTTTGAGAAGGTGCAATACCTGAGGGGACGTGATACCATCCACGTCCATATCTGTCAAGCTCTTCAGGAAGTTAGCTTCTGACATCATTCCCTTGGCTTGTTTCCAGGACACCTCCTTATAACCGCGCATAACCACAATGCACTCGGACACCATTTGTACCGCACGAGGGGGTTTGGCGAATGACCTTTGGAGATAGGAGGGTAGAGAAAGATTCTACGTCAGTGAAAGGGTTTAAGCAATCGGTAGTTCTCGCAAGGAACCTCGTTCCGAGAATTGACGACAAGACGAGATACAGGGTTCGCTAATTTTCGTCAGTTATAATTTCCTTTATGGATAATTAGAGTAAACAGCTTTGTGGGCCCCAATGGTTTCTTCGGAAAGAGGTTAAACCACAACAGTAAGTTCCTCATAAATCTCAAACTACATGAAAACGTTTTGTTCCGCAATTTCATTTCACCCTCAAGTTGAGTTAGTTTAGCTGAGTTTACTACTATTATAAAACATTATACAATAACAAAATCAATGCGCGCGCTCTGATTGGTCAATCAGCTATGGTTTATTGTGCCGGTAAACCCATGGAAAAATCGTGCGTCTTCTCAATTATTATATAAAAGCAATAGACCACAAGTTTCTATGGTTTATAGGCTGATAAACCACTTGGTATGTTGGTAGAACACTCGAAGAATTCGTAAATCACTCGCCTGCGGCTCGTTATTTACAAATTCTTCTCGTGTTCTACCAACATCCCGCGTGGTTTATCAGCCTATAAACCATAGAAACTTGTGGTCTATTGCTTAAGTAAGGTATATATCAAATCCATATGGCAAGTTCATCACGCTTGTAACTGCGAAATCCACAGTAAAGGAACACAATATTTTCTGAACCAACCAACGACCCCATAAATACAGCATATAATTTCTCTTAATCCCCGCAAGCACGCAACAGAAGTAACGGTTTGAGCTCGAAGATTTATTAACTGATACCGTTGTCGCGAAAGCATTAGAGACTTCTTTGTTTAGTACCAAACACTTGATTCGCTGGATTTGATTCAGCTCTGCAATTTGAATGGTTTTCATCACCTGGGTGGCCCAGGTTTCAGTACACGCACTAGATGCGCCAAATATCTTTGTCTCCTACTCTTATGTCTCTATTTGTAAAATAATCGCAAAAATGTAACTTCGCTTTCACGGTTATTTTGTTATTTAAATGTATATCAAAATCTACTACTATCAGAAATTATAAAATGAGTTGAAAATTAAAATTAAGTAGCATCAGTAATCGTATTACATTGTAAGTAGTTTAAGTGTTGGTATTGTAAGTTAAATAAGTAACTGTATTGTTTTAGAGTAATTTAGGCAAATCGGAGTATCGTGAGTAGCATGTATAATTGCATCGCTTTGTTAAGTAGTGCAAGTTGTTGTATTACCGTTGTAAATAGTTATCTCTGCTGTAATTTGTAGTTGTATTATTGTTGTAAATAAAAATCACTAATCATTCAAAAAAAAAAACACGCACTGTAACTGTCTATTATCTCCATGTGTGTGTGAGTTTCGCTACCTGATCTCAGTGACGTCAGACTTGTCCAAATCTTGTAAAGCCAGTTTGGCCTCCTCTAACGCGGGCAGGGCCTGGGCAAGAGCCTCTTCAGCTTCGGCTTTCTCTACAACGATCTCTTTATTTTGCTCGGCTATCTCTTCTCTCTTGC
The DNA here is from genome assembly GCA_019787425.1 of Platygyra sinensis. Classification (NCBI taxonomy): domain Eukaryota; kingdom Metazoa; phylum Cnidaria; class Anthozoa; order Scleractinia; family Merulinidae; genus Platygyra; species Platygyra sinensis. The sequence goes on from JAHPZR010013334.1 coordinate 48,531, forward strand.
CCACCGCCATGGCTTTCTTCTCGTTAGCTTGCTCAGTGGCGCGCTGGATCTCCAGCAGCAGTTTCTCGCAGGCTTCGCTTTTCTCTGTCACCGCCACTTTCTGGATTTCCAATTTCTCATTCAGTTCTTTCAGTTGTTCGCTAGCGGCCAGCAGTTTGCTCAGGCCTCCATCGAGACGATGACACTGAAATAAACAAGAAACAACGTTCTTAATTAGGAGAAAAACTCACTGTCAGCCACACAAAACTGTTACTACGATCATCAGTTGGGTAAGAAGCGATGAAAGTTTGATCATCAGGTTTTAACGTTAAAATTGTGTTGTTGTCAAGGGCAACTGGCTCCGTTTCCAGTGGCAACTTGACAGCCTTTGTCGTCACTGGCAGCAAAGCGCGGGAAATTGTAGGCGACGCCACAGGCGTTGCACGGTTGGTCTATATTGATACCAATGGAAACGAAGTAAGTTTCCCGTGACAACACCGTAATTTAATTAAGATTAAAACTTCGTCACCAACTTTCCGTCGTGCCTTATTCAACTGATAATCGCAGTACGGATTTCACCACCAGACGTGTGGCAAACTTCTTTTCACAACTCAGAGCGTGGCTTAAAGTTGACTTAGACTATTCAAGCGAAAGAAAAACTTTTTCAGGATACATTACACAAGAAACATGCCTCGTTATTTCTTTACCACGTCGAGCTGGAAAAATAAAAAGTTTGGCTAAATCAATAAGCTCACGCAAATACTCTAGCCCCATCGATTGCCAGCAGTAAATACTTCATGTAGCTCAACGCGACGTGACTATAGAACGCTGTCTGTCGATCTGTCTTCATCGCCTTGTTTACGATTTTCTCAAGTATCGTCGCTTACTGTTTAGTCATACATTAATATTTTCCAAAGTAAAGAGAAACAGATATTCATCACCAGAGCAAGTCAAAGGTTAAAGGAATTGGAAGTACTGAAACTGAAAACTGAAGACTTTATTTATACTCGAGGGACTGGAGCTTATTAGGCTCCTAGCTTAAGTAGCTAATGAGTCGAGTATAATACTAACAAATGAAATTAACTTAAATTAAAATTAAATTAAGATACGATATTATTTACAATTATTATCATTTACAAATAATGCCACTGAAGATGTAAAATGTACATGCTACGTACATGCTACGTAAATGCTTCCTCCACGCTGAGTGGACTCAACAGCATGTTTTAGAAATAATACAAGGTAAAAAAGTAAAGTTTGCATACGAGCAAAATGGCTTATCAGACCGGAGCTTATCCCGCTTTCTTAGAAATGATAAGAAAACTCTCTTACTTGTTCTAAGACGAACTTGTCCTTCTCCTCCAATAGCTTGTTGTAGGTGTTGATGAAGTCCAGGTAGTTCTTGGGTGTGGTGTAGTTGACTCTCCTTAGCTTCTGCAGGAATGTCTTACTGAACACGCCGACAGTCTGATGTACATACACCACGTGGTTGACGACATTTTCGCGGTGCTCGTCGGGAATCTTGTCGTTCTAGGAAAATGACAGCGCTTGAGTAAATTTTTTGCCAGGAAAGACATTTAGAATTCCTAAATCTTGCTACACTGTATTTAAGTCTGTTTCCAAACAAACCATTCCTTTCTGCGCTCAGTCTAAGGAGTTGTTGTAAAAACAGCTCTTTAGCATTACCTTCGATAAATAAAGTACAAGTGCCAACCTAAGCTAACTTACATTCTCTCCCAGAAATACCGAGGCGACAGCATGCAATGCCTGTTGTGGCCAGGCCGTGAACCAGTCAATACTGCAATTATTGACCAGGCCAGGGAAGTTACGACATCGTGTCCTGAGGGTCTCCCCCACTGGCGACATGGCTAGCACGATGTGAAGGTTGTTCGCGCACTTGTTAACAAAGTACTGCCAAATAGACTCCCTTGCGGGTGGTACTCCGGCCTTGTTTGCCTCGTCTCGAACCTGCAATAGCAAGGAGAGAAAATAAGAATTGCCTCTGCTACGCTATTCAACTTATGAAGTTTCAATGCAGGAGTAACAAACTCGCTGGTTTTACAGTGAAACCTGTATAAGCAATCATCCGTCGGACACTCACTAGAGTCCACATAATGCAGGGTGTCCGCTCAAAACAGGTTCTAATATATTGTGCTACAATGAGTAAATATAAACCGAAATTGTAATTGTAGCGTTGACACTGATTAAAAAGTTTTTTTTTTTAAAAGTAAAACGTTTCGATCACTTCGATGACCTTCATCAGGTACCGAGGTAATCAAAACGTTTTACTTTTTTAAAAAACTCTTTACTCAGTGTCAACGCTACAATTACAATTTCGTTTTATATCATGCCTGATTACAACCACGGTATTTTTAATCAGGTAAATATAAATCCTTTGTATTACCGTGTAATCACAGTGTAAGATCAAAGACTATTCATAGCACAATGTCCAGTCAGTCAATGCATCAATCTGTAATAATCTACTTAGCTTCAAAATGACATCACTGAACAATGTAAAAGGAGTCCTTAAAGCATCCGCTTATTGCAGGTTTTGTGCAACAAAATGGCTTAATAGTGGTTCGCGCGTCCACTTAACAAAGGTGTCCGCTGAATGCCGGTTTATTTTACAGTAAATGTGGTAAGAAAAGTTAGGGACTCTAGCTGATGTTCACTTAATGGAGGGTGTCCACTTAATATGGGGTTCGCTTAAGACAGGTTTTACTCTATTCAGTTTCCTCATTTAACCCCTTCCCTTTCCTTGAAAATATTACAGCACCCTCTATGCAGTTGCACACCAAGGTCACATGCAGAACTTAGCCCCGCCGATAAACCGTGATAGGATTTCGATACCAATCAGTTATTACCTGGCCAATGATTCCTTCTTTCTCGTCATCAGGGAAAAGCGCGGGAACCATGCCTGACGTCAGCATGTTGTTAATGAGCTCGAGGAATCCTGGGAATGGAGTAAGTCAGTTACACATCTTTACAAACGTAGAGCAAAAAAAAAGACAATTTCAATTCTGACCAAGGACTTAGGTTAACTAACATTTGTTACTTACAGAATCGTTCTGATTTTTTTTCACACTTTCACACAGCCCTAAGCTGGATTTAAAGTTTCTGTTCCGCGAAACAATTTTTGACCAAGACTTTAAGCGATAAATCTCTTGACCCTGGGCTAACGGGGGTTCCACTGTCTTACGAATGTTATGAAACTTGAAAATATTTACCTTCTTGAGCTACATGTGCATCAGTAAACAAGAACACCATTTTCTTGTTTTCCAATCCAAGTTTCGAATAAAGTCCCTTCAGGTCCTCTCTGAAAGAACTCTCGTCATACCCTCGAGTAAGTGTAATCTCAAACACCTCGCACCCAGCAGAAAAGGCGCCTAACTTGGTGAGGGACTGTTTACCGCTGCCCCCTACTCCCACCAGTAGGGCGTGGCCTTTCTCCATGCGAATCACGCGGTGAACACGTGTCAGATGCTCGATAGCGTCATCAAAGAGAACAAGGTTCATGGGGACGTGGTCCATGTTGTATTCTTCTAAGATCTGTAATTAGAAAACAGGAATTGCTGTCACAAAACTTAACTATAAACCATTAGGATCAGTAAAGGGCTAAACAAGTCTACGTAGAGTCACAAAGAACAGCACAATAAAAGTTTTGCGTTGTTACATCCTAGTTGTGCAACCCTTTCGAGTGGTGTATCATGGATTATAACATAGCGCGCGCTAGTCCTATCTAATCCCTATTGAGCAATAATGAACAAAATCTTTATGTACGCACGGCCGTGCTCAATAAAATGACGTGTGCGGCTGACGTGAGCAGTTTCATTTCATGGCGATCAGCTGCAAAATTTTCGTCGAGTTTTAGGTGTAAGTTCCTAAGTTAAAGTTTCGGCAATGAGAAGATTATTCTGAACAATCCAAACCCTGCTTCGAGCTTTTGACTTTTACCTGGCAAAGATGTTTACTTCAACGTGAAGCTACGTGA
>JAHPZR010013334.1:55000-92500 GCA_019787425.1 Platygyra sinensis
GTTCGAAAAACAGAGAGAATTTTCCAGTCTAAAACTTCAATTGGCCATTTCCGAGTCACCTTATGCCCCATGCCCCTGTGTCAAAATAAGTCTTCGAGTGAAACCATTCATATCAAAATGTGTTCCACCTAGAGGTTCTTTTTCATGCAAATAAAAAACGCATTTGTATATGAGAGGATTTACACGAGGTCTCGTTTTGAAACCGAGGCACAAAGTAACTTGGAAATGGCTTATAAACAAATCTTAAAATCATGTCAAGGCTTAGAACTTACGTTGACGATTTTCTTGTCCCCCGAACTGGTCAGGCGATCGTAGAACACTCGGAGACATTCGTTCTTCCACAGCCGGACAAACTGCCCGGGATTGTCAAACCTGTCGGGTGTGCTGAGGCACAGTCCCTGGGTGACGCGGGACAAATCCCGCAAGTTGAAAATGTAGTGAAACTTTGAAGGGGTCGGTGGCAGGTTTTGAATAATCTTGTGATACAACTCCAGTGTGCAGGAGGTAATCTTGGAGGTTAACTCTCTCACTTCCTTCTTGAAGGGCTCTAAATGGCCGTTAAGGATGGAGGAGTAGATTTTCGTCAGAGATTCTTGTGAAGGGAAAGTGACGTTAAAGACGCTGAACAGAGAAATGAACCGCGGGTCTACTTCATTGCGGCCACCACCAGGCTAAAAATTAAAGCAAACTCGATATAAAATACAGAGAGATAAAGATATGGTATAATAACTTCTTTAGTACAAGCGTGTGTGGGAGGTGCGATGGCTTCATGGTTAGTGCGCTCGACTTGTGTTATGTTGTGTTCTTGGGCAAGACACTTAACACCCACAGTGCCTCTCTCCACCGAGATACCGACGAAATTAATGCTGGGGGTAACCCTGAGATGGACTTGCATCCCATCCAGGGGCTTCATGCTACTGACACCGGGATAAATTAGGCCTGATGAGCCACTTGGCTCGTAAGCAGACTTCACCTACAAACGTATGTATGGGGACAAGATGTATCATGATCGAGATGTAGAATATCAAAATGACAAATGAGCCAGATAAAACCGCGATCTTCAGATACCGACTAAAACATTTGCAAAGTCATTTAAACATTGAAACAACGGGAGGAGACAGACGGAGAACACAGTGGCACAACTGCATTATAAATAGAAAACCGGTCTCGGGGGCGACAACTAAAGAGTGAGAAAGACAGTTAATGGCTCTCACTCTCGTGTACGACTTTTGCCATCAAAAATAACGACTTACCAGCAAGTTATATTGTTAAGAGGCTGAATATTAAAGAGGCTTGCATTTTTCGGAATTTATCGAAGAATTTCCAGTTTCTACGACCCAGTCAGGGATGGCTCAAATGTTCAAGGTTCTCTTGTAAGAATACGTCACCCTACTGTGAGCTCTCTCTGTCAATGACGGCGGATGTAGCCAGATCTGAGACTCGATCTAAATAATCAGTTGAAAAAAAACAAAACAAAACAAAACACGCCGGTACCTTTCCCATGGCCGCCACGAAGCCGATATCCCTGAAATTCTTCAAGTTGAGTTCCTTGCCTCTGTCGTACATGCCTCCCCTCTCCAGCAGTAGTTTCAGTAAAGCGATTGGCTGTTGAGTTCCGTACTCATCCACCTGAGGCATGTTCATGTCATCCATGAACACCAACAGTCTCTTACCCATGGGGGGACCGTAAGTGTCTTTTGTCCTCTTCTCTACGTTGGCCTCGAGATTCCTTTGTACGTCCATGGATGTTGTTCGAGACGAGAAGTTGATGTTCAGTAGGAGCTGTTAGTTAGGAACAATAAACAATAATAGAATGAATAGATAATAACAGAAGCACTTTGTTAGTTTATTATCAAGGCGACATTACCACAAAGATCATAATAACACTACCAAGGCAATTTTGAGGCATTTTTAGTCAAAGCAGTGCCCAGTTTATGTCAGAGTACTTTCCTTCGTACACAAAATCCCGAGACAAACAAGACGAAGATATTAATTTAAGCACGTTGTTGACAGGAAAGCAAATCCTCCATAAGAAAACAGATACCAGCTAGTACACAAAGTTCTAAAATCTTTAAACCTAGCATACGCAAGGTCATTAGAAATGGGAAAAATAATTAAAGCGAAAATTTTGCTTTCCTTGCGCCTGATGGGCTGTGTTAGGTTAGTAAGGTATTGTGATAAAATGTACAGCAGGCATCCGTTTTCTTACTAAGGATTGTAATTACTTTGCTGTTGCTTTCAAGACACGATAACAGAATTTCAAAAACGTCTGCAAGACTTTTTCAATAAAACATCAAAATTACACCTTACCAACTCATTATAATTGTATATCACACTTTCTCAATATTCGGACAGCTTAAACAATAATTCGTAACAAAAATATACCTCTATATTTTAGTATCCATCAATGAAAATGTCTTTTTAGTTTTGACCTTTCGAAGTCATACAGTTAATAGTACCCCTTAAGAAACCATGTCACGTATTCCAATATTTTCTCTATAGATTTTTGCACGTCTCTCAAAGTGCCATTACTTGACAGTTTACAAACACATACGAACCGTAGAATCCTTGTCCAGTCCCCTCAAAAAGTTCGCTGTAGTGGCAGACTTAGAAGTACCAGTCTCTCCCACCAGCACCACGGGCCTCTTTATCCTGACCATGAGCTCCAGCAGCCATGTTGTCCTGACGGTGTCCACAGTGGGAACCAAAATCTCCGAGAACTTTTTCTCGGGATCGTGAACGTATTCAGGGATGACGTCAATCCAGGGGACCCAAAGAAGCTTCTTGGAGTCAAAAAAATACTCGAATAATGTTGGCTGGGAGCTGGGAATTTCACCTGGCAAATGATAACGAAAACGTGAGTCAAGAGTTCGCGCTTTTCTGACAATTGAGGGACGAATTAGTCAGAAATTATTTTTCTGACGGCACGATGGAGAGGCTCGCGGGGTGTCATGGGATGTTTAGGGACTATTTAGGCATTTGGCGGGAGATTTAGGTCATTCTAGGTTAGTCAGTCTTCGTGTTCGTCCTTTTGTTATAACAGCTTGTATGTATAATTGTAAATGTTCCACGTTGCTGATTTTGTACCCTTTCCTCGGCGTCTAGTGCTGCAGGAATACGTTTCCACATATTTTTTGGCCACATCTAAAGTTTTTTTTTTTGGTTGTAGTAAAGGTTCTAATTTTTAGAACCAATAGTCAATGTTATTTGCAAGGATGCAGATTATGTTGTAAGACGAAATACATCTATGTCAGATAGTTAGTGTAGTAAGAATTGAGTGGCATGCAGACAATATGGAGATTGCTGGGTCGGGTACCCTATGATGAACACTGAAGTGACAACTTTGAAATTGTCTATATATTAGTAATTAATTGAATGATGAGAAATAAAGTTTTTCTAACATGGTTGCCACAGGCATCACTTTTCAAAATTCCCTGACTTTTCCCTGATAAAAATTAGATTTCCCTGACCAAATAAATACAAAATGTCAGATCTAATAGCGGCATCTAGCCTCAACTTACAGCTGTATTTCTATTCGTTCATTAAGACTGCTTAATATCGCTGAGATCACAGTGACCCTAACCTTCAATGGTATTAAATTAGCTGTGATAAATTATTTCAATTTTACCTGATTTTACTTCAAAATGTCAGTTTTCCCTGACTCAAAATAAAATTCCCCGACCTTGAAGAATTTTTCTCCCTCACCATTTCCTGACCTGTGGCAACTCTTAATATTATCACCATGGCATCAAAATCAATGGCAGATTTTGGGGAGGACTCCCCACCCCCCCCCCCCCTTATCTTGGTTAAAAAAAGAAAAAATTACCGAAGGGAGAAAAGCCGGCAGGGCAAGTAAATCAAAACCGCCCCCCCCCCATCCTTCCCTACCTAAGCTCAAGGTCTGGATCCGCCACTCAAAATAAACAAGTTCATACCTGGTCCAACAACTGTTCCTTCAGCAGGATTTTGAGGCAAGGAAGCGATCCTCTTGACGAACATATCAAATACAGTCCGCCCGTCCTCAAGCAGGCCTCCCCCTAATGACCAGGTCAGTGCTGACAAGAATATTGCCTCTGTAGTTTCCGAGCCAAGGAACTGAGCGTTTTCTGCAGGGGGGAGAAGTGCATCCAACATCTGCGATAGTTGAACAACCTGATAACACAGAGAAAGACAAACAGTTAGAAATCAGGGTCAAAGCCAGAAGACGATGAATTCTTATTCTTACATACAATCACAGGCGGCCCAAGCGCGGGATGAGAAGAAATAATTAAATATAAATGAAACGTACGCGAACGTGATTCTTGCCTTCGAGCGGTGTTGTGTTACAAAGATGCGATTTACAAGGGTTTGTATGGGAACTTTACGGATTTGCTTTAAATACCTGAAAATTATAATGTTGTGTGAATAAAACTGACTTACCTTGCTTTCCTTTCATATTCTTTGTTGTTTTACGGTGTTTGAGGCCGTTTTGAAGCGTTTTGAGCGAATTAGCACTGGTGGGGGTTTCCCACTAGAAAAAAATACAAGGCTGGCTGGCTCAAAATCGAACCGTCGTGCTGCGAAGGCCAAAATATTCGCAAGGAATGGACGTAAACGCCTCAAATCACGATCAGCCGAAGCTTGAATAACTCGCTTCCCATTCCATCGGTCGCTGGTTCACAAATCTCATCGCAACGGCCTGAAAATCGCTCGTTTACCAGCTCAAATCTGCCTCTTTCGCTGCTGCATCATGCGTGAAGCCAACGGTGAAGATACCAGATTTGAAAATCGAAGCTTAGCGACCGCATCCGCTCGACAAAAACAACACTCGGCAGGGGTGGGAGGGAACTATTGCCTATACCATTAAACAACACTCGGCAGGGGTGGGAGGGAACTATTGCCTATATGGTATAGGCAATAGCATATAGGCAATAGCATATAGGCAATAGTTCCCTCCCACAACTCTAGTTAAAGGTTGCTCTTCATATTTTCTGTCATTTCTTTTGCAGTGAACAGCTTTCATTGACCACGATGAGACATGCATAATCTGTAGCAGTAGTAAAACAAATTAAATGACTTCTCTGACAAAACAATCTGAGTAGAGGCTAAACAGGTTCCTGTATAGCCTCTACTCTCGTCACTTAACACTCGAAACATCTTCTCCTACCATGTTTAGGTTAGTCAAAGGAATGATAGTCTTCAGTTTCTTTCCTATTTTTCCTTCAACGATTCCCTCCAGTATGAGGTCAATACAAGGTGGTACGTATTTCTCGAACAGTCTGTTCAACTCTTCTCTTTCCTTATCACTCCCTCGGGCGTTACACCATTTCTGCCAGTAGGGATTGTAGCCCAAGTTCTTAGGATCTACATACACCATACCACAACGGGACACAGTGGCCGGGGAGGCATATCGAAGATCTGCAACCTACACGTAAATAAACAATAGAAAACGTTCAGAATCCAGAATCTCCTAACCACTCGTAGTACAGATGGAATTATCCACCTTTTGAGAATTTGGTTCTTAAGATAACAGTAGTCTTAACGGATGAATAGGGTATTTTATAAGATGACCCACTTGTTTTCATTTGTTTTGACATCAAAGAAAAAGCATCCTCGTGAGTAATGGCGAAATCACGATGAACTGAAGCTTTATTACAATCAGTATATTTGACATAAAATTTACAACTAGTCACTCAATTTTGTCTTAATTACAATGTGGCTTGAACGCTATTCCCTAAATCGCTAGGAAGAAACAAAATTGAGAGTTTTGCAATGATTTTCGTTTCGACCTCTGCGATCTCAAGCATCCATGTAGGATGAAGCTGGAAGAGATCATACTACACACGGCGTAAACAGCGTGAAACAGAGAAACATTACCTCAAATAGCAAGGCACAGTGTTTCTGAAGCCGAATTCTCTCGCCATTAGCCAGAGTCAAGAGCCTGTTGTCGTCCATAACAGAGTTCATGTTTTCAACCCACAGAGCGTCCACGTCGCTATCGAACACGATGTACTTGCGTTCGTTCTTGTCTGTTGGTTTGTTGATCTCACGGAAGATACAGGACAGCAGACCATCCGTCCAGTCTCGTGTGACAGGGTCTAGTGTACCGTACAGTTCCACTACTGTGCATGCCTTGGCGTTCATCACGTACAGTTTGGTGGGGATACTAAGACTGCAGGGAATAGTGGTTCAATGAAGTGAGTTAATGGAAGAAAACAGTTTACAATAGGGGACAGTGACCGGGAAACGAGGAGAAAAGCGGCCGGGAAAGCTTAAGCGGCACAAAAGGAAAAGATAGTGACGGGGCACGGCCATATTCTGAGAAAGCGCAAAATGAGGAACTAAGCTTCCTTACCTAGTTTTTAGTTGATTGTAAATCTGCAATGTTAGGAGACATTGATTTTACCACGACGATGTTAAACACGACGCAAACAAGGAGAAAAACATACTGTTCATTCAAAAAATCAAAACCTTCTTGCCGTTTACTTTCATTCTCTTTTGTTGTTGTAGCTCTATGGTCCATGTATTCGAAACTATGATGTTAAATTTTATGACTCAGTGCCAGATTCCCTTTGTAATCTGACAGTTAATTTGAATGAATTTTCTAAACGTGTCTGTGACAGATAGACCTTTTGGCGATACGACAGCCATTTGAATTCTGTCGCTTCAAATTGCTATTATAGGATACTTATGGGCAAACAAATACTAATTTGCCCCTGAGCATCCCATAACAGCTACTTGAAACCAGAGAATTCAAAATGGCTGCCGCATCGCTGAAAAAGGTCCATTAGCTGATGATCTCACCGTGTCTGTGCCTGTGCTAAGGTGTTGATGACAACAGTCTTTCCTCCTCCGGTAGGACCCACGATCATTGTTGTGTGACGCGTTAACATGGTCTCGTACATTTGAACAACTTTATCAGCCTGTCACGCAATCACACAAGGATGAAATTACGCTACTAACTCAAACTGTCACAAAATAAATTACTACCAAAAATAACTGCATTCGAGAGAATGCATTTCTAATCGGAAGAGCGAGAACAAATTGAGTTAGAGGTATTGGCATAAAAAACGTTGCAGCTTGGATTTATCGAGGTCTTCACTAAATGTGTACAACATTTGGCAGGCTCGAAAGGGTTTTTAGCTGCACGCGCGCGCGCAATCTACACACGCCATAACTAAGATGCACGCGTCAGCTGAATCAGTATTAAAATCAGCACACCGGAAGTTAATGCTGCGTAAAATCGCGCGAACCGGAAATAAAATCAGCAGAAAACATTTGTTTTTAACTCGAAAGTTCGCTCGGTGACCTATCTTGATTTTTTGCATGCACGCACCATTCGCAATGGCACTTCAGATATAAAAGTTTCAGGGAAAATTATCTAGTGGAATTTTCTGTAAGCCATAAAACGCGTTTTCTTTAAATACATTTAATTCTACTAGATAGAATTTTTTCATACTGTCTGAAAAGTTAAAGAATTTAGGGAACTTTCCAACAAAGAAATAAAAATGGTAGGTCACCGAATTAGTTTCTCAGATAATTTACAAAAACTGAAATTTAGAGGACGCTTTTGTGGACCTCGTGCGTTGCCATGGTAACTGATATGACGTCACAAGTACCCTTAAAGTATAGCCCAACAATAGAGTTGCAAGGAGACATATAGTTTGCCCACACCATTAAACATCCTTCTTTGTAATCTTCCATCGTTTCACAAGCAATATAGCAACGAAAAACCCTTTCGAGCCTCCTTAAAGAGGAGATTTAAAGAACATTGCACCTGATGTGGAAGTAGCACATATTTGTTGTCTTGTAAAACTGCTTCAACAGCGTCGTTAAAGTTGGGGTAGCGCACTCTTGGACAATCGAGGCCTGGAAACAAGTCAGCAATAAGGCCGAGGAAGAGTGGTACATCTTCAAATACGAACTTTGGCAAGTTCATGTCACGCAATGCTCGCATCAGCACTACATCCTGGAGAGATAACGACAAGCATGAAAGAATTAATAACATTTTAAGCAAAAGACAAGGTTAATTTTTGCCAGGAACCCCTTTTAACATTATATAACAATCGCTAGCAAAGGTTTAAAATGTATGACAAATCAACTGATGATAAACCACGTATTTGAGGAAAATAATTACATGAACTAGTCTATTTTTCAACTGCCTCGTCATCGTTGCTTTGCACTGAAAAACCGCTCCGTATCTTGTTAACCTTACACTTTATTACACAAACACCGAACTCGTAATGTGGGGGAAGTAATTTTGCCATGCACTTGAAAAGAGAAAGGCGAACGAGAGGCACCAAATCCGTGTCGTTGTCTCAAGTAGTTCTGCTCAATACAGTAGGTTTTACGTGTAGTACCTTCAAAATGTCAGGCATAACCTGGCTTGTTAAAGAACTGTGTTTATTTACTAACCTCGCTCAGATCAGGGGAACCTCTCTTAAGTTCTCCTGCCATCACAAGCACGGCCTTCAACGCTCGAAGTCCAAAGTCGTAATGAGATTGCTTGGAGAGCTGCCCTGACGCCAGCTTATACAGCACTGTCATCTTCTTGGCAAGAACCTGCATAAAAAGGAAGCGTTTGCAATGTTCTCCTCATTACACTGTGCCCTCTCAAGATAAAGATTCAGCCAAACATAAAAGCGGGCCTCCTATTTCAATAAATTAACCTGGCTTGAGCTTGCAATCCAATCGAAAAAACAGTTCCTGGTTAGCAGTCAACTTCACAAAATAAACAGAAAACCTCACCGCAAACTTACAAAATTCATATCAAAATCTTCGCTTATCCTGGTTAGCATAATCGCGCTTTGAACCTTGTCATGGATCTCTACCTTTAGGCTTGGCTCATCTACAATGTATATACAGTCATCACCGCAATCGGTTTGCTTTGAAGTTTTCTTTCCTAGCAGTTGACACTATATTCTTGCTTTCTATAAAATTCCAGTGCACCCTTTACCTTGGCCAGTAAGAAGCCTTCTGAGAAAAGCATGATTTCACAGATCTGTTGCAGATCAGGTACAATACACATCACAGGTCTGAACAAAGCTTTGACGCTCTCTGGAAGCTCAGTACGACCAGCATAACCAGGATTCATGGTGACAAAGATTCCCATGCGACTGTCCAATGCTATCTCAGTGCCTTCAAACTGGTAAGCAAAAGTGAGAAAAAACCATTTTGACATATTGGCGTCTGGCAAAACTGACTGTTTATGTAAGGTTAAGGAGACCTTGTTTATTCAGGAGTTGCAGCCAGCACTGAATGACAATCATGTCAGCATTGAAAAGCTTTTAGTTTATTACGAGAGCTTTTCCACTGTGTCACTTAACACTGAGACAGTTTCCGGTTGAGACGACTTTAAAAATTTCTACTTCAGACAATTTGTCTAGTTTCCAGATCCTCATTAAAATAGTAGAAAGAGCTTTTCAAAACATTTGACGGTTCTACTTTTCAAAATGTATGTTGACTAGCATACGAAACATAAAGTTTATAAAATGCATGTTTTACAATGTCTATCACCGCTCTTTGAGTTATATTTTTAATCAAGCTTCGATTGCCCAAGAGTTTATAGAATGAATAACTTGCGCTGCCTGGGCAATGAGTAGAATCATTAGGATAACATAATGTTCACCTGTAGCCTCTTGAGATGGTTACTGATTGAGTTTTGTAGTGTTTTGATTTGAGTGGAGATAACTGACAATACAGACACGTCAATACGGTTAAACTCGTCGAAGCAGCCCCAGGCTCCACACTGTGCCAAGCCGGAGAAGATCTTGCCAATGGACTGGAGACAAGCATAAGTATAAATATTAATGGCTGATCATGACAAGTATGAATAATTTAATTGGAGATGAAACAAGACAAGCATACTCTGTGGTAGATGTTAAGTCGAAGGTGTTTAAATTTTCAGCTCATTTTTAAAGCTTTGGAGACACCTTATTGTACTTCTTTGTATACATTTTAAGTTTGGGGCTTCTTCCTAAAATGGTGCTGTGCTGTGGCGCTTTTTGAGGATTCTTTCCCTTTTCAAGACATTTTTTACCCATTTCTTTGTAATGTTTCTTACTGAAATAAAGCTTAATATATCAAATAGGTAATCATATATACGCGAAGGATTTATAAAACAAGTGAAATATTATTCAATACTCAAATAGACTGATGTCAGATGACGTAAAATTCCAATAAAAGCCCACTCTCCACCAAAAGAAAGCCCGAAAACTGACACACGGAAACTTCTGGTAATAAAGCTGACCCGAAGATTGAGCCGTCTCCTCTGAAACTGTTAAAGCTGCTGTCACAATGTGTCACGCAATTTCCGTTTGCTTGTCACGTACCTTGTAGTCCATGCCTTCTCCGCAATTAGTAACAACACACAGTAATCCCAATGCTTTAGCCAGATCCTTGACTGTCTCGGTTTTTCCTGTACCAGCAGGCCCTGCTGGAGCACCACCCAGGTACATAGACAATGCCTACGATACAACAGGAGTTACGTTCAGTCTAAAGTGTCAGAAAAACTGACTCAGACCTTGATTTACGACAAGCATAGTAATGGTAAGCCATTTCTACAGCGTCTAAGATCGTACGTTGGCTTGTTAAGATTGTCATGATAGCCGTTATCAGCCAATTTATTCGAACAATAATGGGGGTTCTTTAATGGTCACGTTCCCTTCCAAATCATTACCAGGCTACCGTTAGCATAACCTGCGATCAGGCGTCCCTTATATTTTTTGTCGCGGCGGGAAGGTACGCCTGATACAATTACTTGACTATTTGTCTGTTGCTAGTCCAGAATCTGGACTTTTCTCTGATTGGTCAAGAAACAAAAAGGTACTTAGAACTGAGCCATGATTGGTTACCTTAGTGGCGGTGTGATTTCCGGAAAAAAAATCCCGCGTGCTGATGAATTCCATCGTGACGTCTGATGAAGCGAGCGAATAGAGCGAGTTTTTGTCAGCTTTAAATTAAATGCTTCTCTTCAGAGTTTTGTTCACAAAACTCTCAATGATGAACAAATAGAATGCATTCATAGAATCGCATGCCATGGGAGAGATATTTTGGCGGTGCTACCGACAGGATTAGGCAAGAGCGAAAAATATGTATTACCACCGTTTTCGTTGATACCCGACTTTCGAAAACAAAACACCCGCGGAAACCTTTCAAAAATTTCCGTCAATCATACATGTTATCGACAGATCGGATCGAAATCCACCAATCCCAGCCCGCTAGCAAGACGTAAAGAAGGTCTGAAGGTCACACCAATGGCTGTGATTGGTGGATTTCGATCCGATCTGTCAATAACACACAAGACTTCCGGTAATTCTGCTTGATTATTCGCGCTGACAGATATTTTAATTAGGGGGCGGCAGACAAATAGTCAAGTAATTGTATCAGGCGTACCTTCCCACCGCGACAGAAAATATAAGGGATGCCTGATTGCAGGTTACCGTTAGCATGTCAATAAGCAACCTGACGTCGTGACAAAATCATGTGACAATTTTCAGAGTGCTCATGATTCTTCAAAAATATGACAATAAGGATCGAAAAGCCAAACTCTTTCTAGTACTCTAACGAAGAACAGTACTGCAGAGAGATCAGCATAACTCCTTAAAGAGTTGCTGGCAACTTCTCGAGAGCTTTTCTTACACCTAGAGTGTATAACATCGAAATATGATGCACACTTATGTGTACTGAGTTTGATATCACCGGTTAGCTATTATGAATTTAACTTAATTGACGAATATTACAACACAAGGATTGATACAAAAACCGGTTGCCAGCGTTAATTATTTAATGTTCTTAAATCAACATTTCATGGATACAACCCAGAATAAATAAACTTAAGAGATAACATGATTGCCACAGACATCACTTTCAAAATTCTCTATTTCCTGACTTCTCCCAGGCCGTTCTTTCTACTCGCACGACGGATAAGTCACAAAGACCCCCAAATATTTCAATTTTCGTTGACTTTTCTTCGGGGTCAATTTTTTCCGACTCAAAATTTCCTGACCTTAAAAGCTTTTCCCCCCTGGCCATTTGCAGACCTGTTGCAACCTTGTGTAAGGCGTGAGCTCATTCTTTAATCAGTATTTCGTTCAGTGGCATGCTTCCTCCAGTGGCATGAACTCCATATACACATGAGTGGGAGACCCACATCTTTGCTCCGATGATGGACTGACACTCAAAACATCAGTCATCCCCCACTGCAAATATTTTGTCTAATACAGTCGAACTTCCTGTAAGAGCTTAGGTGGTTCCTCACAAGGGCTTAGACCATATTGGATCAAAATTTGACCTCATCTGCATATGGTAACTACATAGAATAACCTCATGTTTAAACGTTTTATTCATGTGAAAAGTCAATGTCGAGAAAAAAATCCATCTCTTGTACTACACCCAGGAATACGATAATGTTACTTGTAGAAAATTATTATCCAGTTTCTGCGCTATTATCGGTCAAGTGGTTGATAACGGGAGATTAAAAACAAAACCGACAAATGCAAATTTTTAGCTTTGAAAGTGGTCATGGTCGCTTACAAGAGGTTCCAAATATAGTGATTTGACTTGGAAACTTTTGGTATTTAGGAAAACTGGCCTCTCGGGAGACGTGGTCACTTACGAGTGGTGGTCGCTCGGAGGTTCAACTGTAACTAAAAAGTTCCCACCCAACCTAAATCTCTGTCTAAACTGTCACAAGAAAGTTGTAAATTCCTCACCTGAGAGATAGTCAAGTAGATTCTGTCAGTCAGGGGGGTGATGACCAGTCTCCCATTCAGTCCCATGTACTCGTACCCGTACCCAAATTCTCCCGTGCACTGACGGACCATTAACTCGTCAGGAAGCTGGTCCCAGTAAAACCTCAACTGGCTCTCCCACTCAAACTCACGGGTGTCCATAATACTGTTAAAAGATAAAGGTAAAAAAAGAAATTCTAGTCCTCAGAAACAAACGTTTCACTCTGTGAACCATTAATTAATTAATTAATTAATTAATTACCATCACTTTGCATCGCATTGCATTTTTATGTATTTAGCCACTCCCCTCGGGGCTTTTCAGAACCAATTGGGTGAGATCGGACGTCAGCTTGTAAAGGCGCCCATGGCTGCCGCTATCAGCCCATGTTTGATCTCACTCACCCACCCAACCCATGCATAGAGAGATGGCCCACCACAGCAGGAACTGCCTCTCCTACTCTTTTCGACAAGTGTGTGAGTTCTTTAACGTCCCCTGCTGACCATGTAACACTGAAGGTGCAGGATACGGGGTCTACGGTTTACAGTTCCTATCCGAGAAGAATTGAAAGTCTAACCATTTGAAGATATAGTTACAAAGGCAGTACATTCTTCTCAGTTATTTTAAGACCCTGAGTGTTGGTCCGGTCTGGGGCTCGAATCCTCGACCTCCCGCACAGCAGAGTGGCGCCCTACCAACTGAGCTAACCAGGCGGTTATTGTATGAATCATGAGAGTCCACTAGCTCTAAAAGATCTTGGAAACTAGACAACACTCTCTACTTTCGAGCTTCTCACATTGTACTCCAAACTAATCCGTGAAAGCTTTCAAGTAAATATTCCTCAGTTCAGGATTTTGTGAGCACAAAATTAGTTCTTTTACGGGGAAACACTTTTGAATACGAAAACACTCCGGGAGGAAAGAACACTACTATTTACTTTTTATTAACAAGGGTAGTACTGAGAAAATATGACTTACGTAACCAATCGCAAAACAAATCGGCTCAGTATAAATGCTGATTGAAAATTTTTAACGTATAATAAAAATTATTCTTTTTTATTTCTTTTCAGGCAGGGCAGGGCGGGGCGAGGGGCAGTGAGTTGAAAAGGTATTAACCATTTTACCTAGACTCCACTGCAAGGCAGAAAAAAACACCAGCTCCGAATGCCTTGGGCAAGTGAAAATGGAAGTTCGGTGGACTAGTGGCCAATTTAACTTAGCCTCAGTAGTCTTGTGGTTTAAAGTAGAAGACAAAGCATGATCATTCTCACCTGTCTCGTACAAAACTGTCGATAATGTCTCGCGCATGAACTTCAATAATCAGTACTGTGTTGAACTTCTTACGGTCATTTTTAGTCAGGTTTGGCTCTCGTACCTGAAAATACGTATACCATCAGTGCAAATATCATTTTAAGGACTCTGTCAAAATTGGTCTGGAAATTATTTCAAGCTAAGAAGCTACAGCTTTGCATCGAATTTAACAAAGCCAAAAAGCAAAATGTTTATGAGATTATTTCTTTAGACAATTCAACTTTTCTCAGTCTGAAAATAGTTGTTTTTAAAAGTTGGTGTCAGGAAAGAAACATCACAACACCACTTCACATAACCTTGGTTTCCGACGCGTATTCCGACGTGTCCGTTTCCGGGCACACCAGCGAGCAAAGTATAGCTAACTACAGATCGCGACCGTCTGCATCGCAGCTGCGATATAGACAGCTGTAAGTTAAACTTTACTCGCTCATTTGCCCTAAAACGAACTGGAACATTCGCGTCAGAAGGCAAGGTTATGTGTTTATTTTAAGACGTGGTGTTGTCATGTTTCTTTACTGGCAATATGTATAAACAGTTAATTTGAGATTGAGAAAAGTTCAACTTTTCAAATAAATTAATCTCATGAACATTTTTCTTACTGTGTTTGTTAAATTCGAGGCAAAGCAATGGTTTCTTGTACCCTGAGATAATTTTTCCGAGTCATAGTTTTCTAGAAAAAAACGTGTTTTTCAATTTTTTGCTCACGTACTTAAAATGTAATCTTAATTCTCAAAACTTTCCGCCAATAGATCATAGGTAAGAACCAATCAAAATGCGAGAACAATTTGACCTGTTATATATAACACCTGATAGACAACCTTCACCCTTACGCTGCTCTGGGCACTGAGAACTATTCATAATTTTAGGCTTAAAAATGCACAAAATTGTAGGTTTTGTGACGTAAACG
This sequence comes from Platygyra sinensis, assembly GCA_019787425.1. Taxonomy (NCBI): domain Eukaryota; kingdom Metazoa; phylum Cnidaria; class Anthozoa; order Scleractinia; family Merulinidae; genus Platygyra; species Platygyra sinensis. The sequence continues at coordinate 69,926 of JAHPZR010013334.1, forward strand.
TACATGTAATCCTTTAGAGTGTCTACTAAAACAATAGGCCATTTATGCCTTTTCCCCTTGTCGAAAGAACACATTTTCATTGAAAAGTTTTGCACGAAGACTCGATCTGATTCAGAGGCACAAGACAACTCGAAGATGGTCTATTAGCTACGCCAACGCCTCCTTGGCCATTTGCTCGAAACACGATTTAAAACCAATCAGCGCGCGTATTTTCTTTAGGCTATTTTCTCGTTGTCGTAATTATGCGAACATACCTTTGTTACAAGGTCACTGATCTGTTTGTGCATCTTTTTAGCGTAGTTTTTCATGCCCATTTTGTCTCCTTTCTTCACTTTACGGAACACATCTTCCACTTCCCAAGTCCACCAAACTTGGTTTCCAGCCAGCACAACCATCCCTTGATACGCCATCATCCAATCGATTCTGAAAACAACCATACATGCATGCAAAATTCAACTACAAAAGATGAAGAGTTTTTTGTTGTACAGTCGAACCTCTTCAAACGGCCACCTTGGGGACAGTAGAAGGTGGCTGTTGTAGAGAGATTGTCGTTATGGGGAGGTTGGGGCGTTTGGAGTGTAACGTTTCTTTTCTAACAAAAATGCTTAACTACTTAACATAATCGAAATTTATCAATAAAACAGAAACTAAACAGAAACAGAGACCAATGGCGCGCGGTATGGATCAAGCTTGGTTAACTGGCCATTGTTGTTATTCTGGCGTTCGGGATGCGTTTCAGTGGCCGTTGCGGTTGTAACGAGGGTAAAATAAGGGTGAATGCATGGACTGTCCACTGGACGATTAAAAGTGGTCGTCGTGGAGAGGTGGCCGTTAGTGGAGGTTCTGATGTAATGTAGTTGCTGTTGTTGTTGTTTCTTTTTTGTTTGATGTATGTGACAACGGTAAAACGCATCTGCGTTAGAGAAGTTTGTGGCGAGAAATTAAATAAGACGAGAGGCGACCACTAACATTCAGGCGACTTAACAGTAAGTGGAAACAGGGGCTGCTCGTAACTAATCTCATCTCTGATATGAAAATCTCCTACAATATATGCTCCACCCATATCTCTTTACAATATTAAAGTGCATTATTTCAGTGGCTGATTGACAATGAGATAAAGAAAATCGCGACAGACCAAGGGTCCAATAAATTCTCTGAACTAAGATTGAATAAATGTATGAGAGTCATTATCGTTAAATCTCTCTCCTAACTGTTTTTACTATAGCTTATGACTGTACTAATTTTGCAACTGCTAAAATTGTAATTTAATGCATTGTATTGTATATAGGTCCATGTGTATTAATAAAGATTATTGTAATTATTAAAAAAATAGTGAGAATTGATACTTAAATCAAGGGAACAGATGGAGTGTGTACCTGGACAGTTCGCCGCCATATTTAAAGATGGCTTCCTTAGTGATGAGCCTGTTGGTTCGTCTCATCTCATTCAGCACATTTGTCATCCAGTCCTCCACTCGTCCCTCGGCTGCCACTGGTTGTCTGAACTCCATGATTTCTGCCTCGCTACTGAGCATGGCACTGGCCAGCATTTCTTGTCCGGCTCCTTCTTCAAAACGCAACTTGGCAATATTGTCAAACATCTAAAGCAGACAAGCCAAGAGGTTATACACGTAAATACTACGAACGTCACTGGTGTCACATATTTCATCTCGGAACATTTTTAAAGAAAATGTTGTGTATCTCAAGCCGTTTTCTTTGAAGAGTTTGTTTCTGCGTGTCTGTTTTCTCTGTCCGTCTGTCCATTCGTCTGCCTATCTGCAATTTGTCCGTCTGTCTGTCTCTCAGTTGACCCATCACGTTCAAAACCAAAAAAAAATATTCTTCGACTCATCGAGCCGGAGCTTATCCCGATTTAAGTAGCATAAAGCGACAAGGAGTATTTCTACTCCTGCCCTGGATGGGATGCTAGTCCATCGCAGGGTCACCTCCCCCAGCATTAAGTTCGCTGGTACCCATTTATACACCTGGGTGGAGAGAGACACTGTCAGAGGAAAGTGTCCTGCAATTTGTCCCCGGCCAGGGCTCAATCCGGACCGCTTGATCTGGAAGAGAGCACATTAACCATGAGGCCAACATGCCTCCCACTATTGTTATATTGTAAGACAGCTGTAATTACTGACCTTAATCATGTGCTCTTGCACACACTGTGGATCATGACTACCAAGAATGGAAAGCAGTTCATCATCGGAGATAAAGAAGAATCGCGGGAAGGCGTTTCTCTTGGAGTCTAAGTAATCATTCAAACTCTTCTGACATTTTTCCAAGCCGGTGACTAACGTCTGAAGCTGTTCCAGACGACTAGCGGCATGACAAGCTTCTAACACTTTAGGATTCTTCGCGGTGTCGCTCATGATCTGAAAAAAAGGTGTGGATGCATTACAGGAGTTATGTCACAGTTCAGTGTGCATTTTGAAAGGTTTAGCCTAAATTTTTTGCAAGTTCGTTGTTTGCAATCCGTGTCAATCTTCTCCATCCTTAACCATCCTTGTTTCTTTATGGTTTATTATTATCTCTGGTGTTTATCCATCTTAGTAAACTATTATTTTCAGGTTTCATTCAATTTAAAGGTAATTTTGAACTTTATTTTGTACTTAAAAAACCGGCGACTGGGCTTCTTTGATGCATTGTACAAGAAGAGAAATAAAAAATGGAGAAACGTTACACGCCATTAAAAGTAGCAAAAGAAAAAAAGGCCAATGGAAGGATAAAGTCTTGTAAGTTATGGAAAATGCATTGGAAAAGAAAACAAACAGCTAAAAACACAGACACGCTGAGCTCTTCAGAATTTTTATTTATGACTTTAATCCATAAACCTTGAAGCACTTCAAATGTGCGTGAGATCAAGTAAAATCACAAGTTCACCTAAGTAAATATTCCAATGTAACGAATAGATAAAAGGCAAGGTTGCCACAGACGTTACTTTCTAAAATTCCCTGACTTCTCCCTGACAAAAATAGCACTTCCCTGACCAAAAAAATACAAAGTGCCAGATAAAGTAGCGATTTCTAGCGTGAACTTTAAGCCGTCCTTTCTACTCGTTCATTAAGATGGATAATTGTTCAACAAAATTTTCCTTCTTCAATAAGATCATTGAGATCGTTAAGATCACAGTGACCCCGAATGTTTCTTTCAGCCTTCAATGGTACCAAATCAGCCGGATGTTTCTTCAAAATATCACGTTTTCCTAACTCAAAATAAAATTCCCTGACTTTTCCTTGCCCTTAAGAATTTTCATCTTCCCTTACCATTTCCTGACCAGTGAAAACCTTGAGAGGGAAAAGAAACAAGAAAGAAGAAGAATTGTTCTTTCTTTTGCCAATATCTCGCATGAACATTTCTTCCAAGTCTTGTTAGAGTATCAGAAGTTACAAACCTTCTTGAACGTTTTGTCAATGTCGTCAAATTTCTTGGCCTCTTCTGGCAGCTGTGCTCGGATGTCTCCTCCAATAAAGATACTTTCCAAGTACATCCACTTTCTTTGCACAACCATCCACACCTACATTGCATAAGATTGCATTGCTATTAGAAGTTTATGGTACATATAAGTAAATGTTGTTGTTGCTGTTTTTGTTCCTAATGGAGTCAATTAAAATGGCTGCCAAATGAAAGGGCATCTTATCTAGGCATTGCGCAGACCAAATTTCACTGTGCTTTAAGATGTTTCTGTATTAGGTATTAAATAATTTGGGGTTTATAGCGACAAGGTTTTTATCCCTTATTCGTTTTAGCCAAGCACTGAATAAAGAAGGTAGCATAATCAGGGCAGCCCTTGAGTCCACGAGGTAAACGGAGGGGAGGCCCATGCAGTCAGGGAGGTGCACTCGAATGGCAAAGTTAAAAGAAAAAACGATCTGTCTTCAGCTCGGCTGCTAAGAAAATAGCCCAAAACAGGATTAGGATTATGACCTTGCTTTCCATAGGTTCTTTTAGCTCAGTAGATAGAGTGCCCGCCTGGCGTTCAGGAGGTCATGGGTTCGATTCCCGTCGGGGACTCAGATTTTTTCTTTGTTCCACGGTCGTGTCATGTTGATTTACTCACTTTCACGACAAGATAACAAATGGAGTCCGGATTATGTTCCGCAAGGAGCTAGAAATTGTAGACTGTGCATCAATCTAGCTTGAAGACTTCAATACCCTGAAACAAGCTTGTTTGTTGTAAGAATTCCAGATACACTGTAAGTGATAGTTCTTACAAGTAGTAGAAATATCAGTCAGTATGATAAGCTCCGTGAGCGGGCAATATAAACCAAATCCAGCACTGTGATTGGCTATCCGAGCATGTAAGATAAGGCTTTCTTGCCCGCTTGGGACTACTTGCTGTGTCCCGCAAGAAAAAATTCCCCGAAAGTCACACATCATACTTTATGGACCAGCCTCGTTCGGTGGCTGGATATTGGCCTCACTCTTTTTTACGAGTTTGTGGACCTTGACTTCGTCTCGGTCCATAAACAGGCAAAAAGAACTTGGCCAATATCCAGCCATATTGACCTCACGCTTGATCAATAACCCATATATTCTCACCTCCACCACTTCACCAATGTGCGACAAACTCTTCTCCCACTTGTTAACGGTTTCCAAGAAAGGCCCAACAAACCGTGATGCAGACATGCTCTGAAGATTCATGGCATTATCGTCAAGAATCTGCAGAATTTCGTCCACAGCACCCAAAATGAACCCTCTCTCCTGTGTTCCCTTCATAAATTTAGACACGGTGAATTTCATGGCTCCCCACGTATCCGCCACTTCACTGATCCCTTTTTCGATCCCGAGCTCCTTTGTGGCACTAGCCGTGATGTCGCCAATTACATCCTGGAACTTGTGTAACTCCATGGCGAACATGTTCTGGAGCGTGAAGGTGTCGGGATTGAGATCGAACTTCATGCCTGTCATTTCCATGAGCTTCTTCCAATGGCTGTTAGAAAGAGTAATCACAAGATTTTTACGTCATTTATCAGTACTGAACTGTCTTCTACGGAAAGTACACAACGGTTGACATAATCAACAGAAACTCATTTACTTCTTTTATCCCATGCTATGACGTAAGTCATACTATAAGGCTCAGGAATAGACCTCAAATTCACTCACTCCATTCTGCTAAACAATTAATTCATGCATTAAACCTGGATTAAATGCGTTTTCCACTACCTCCCCTCATAGGTTTGCTTTTGTCCTCAAAGTTTCTGCGGATATAATATTAGGGGGTTGCACGGGGCACCCAAAGGGCGCTAAAAATGCATAAAACCACGTGATTGCTCTAAGGAGCCTTTGATTTTACTTTCCTGTAACACATAAAAGTCCCATAAAGTAGCTTTCACTTGAATGGTTACACGTTAACATTTCTACCACAAGTTCAAAGTTTGAAACAACTTCTTCAACTATAGCATGAAAAAGAGTACCACATGAAAGTACCACTGAATAACTTTCTCTAAATGGTCTCGTTCATTACATCATCAAAGTTTCAGGTCTGAAAACCCTCTGAAAACTACTTTTAACCTACCGTTCTCTTAGAGCCTCGTTCTTCAAATCAGAGAAGAGCGGTATTGAGTTCTTAAATTCCTTCATTTTCTCTTCCAAGACGTGACAGAGCGGTAAAGCTTTGACCTCGCGAGGAAGTCTCTTGAGCTGTTTGATGAAGCCATCAATACCGTCTGAAAGCACCGACACGTCGAGGTTGGCCCACAGTGTGTTAGCCCACTCATCACGAGCCGCCTGTTAAATAAGTTCAAAATCAAACTCAGTATTATTAGAGATTTTCACAAATCAAGTGTTTGTATTGAAAAAATCGAGAAAATTTAAGAAGGAATCCACCAAAAGTTCGAGTAACCAGCTGGGAAAAATCTTTGTACCAAGATTATTTGTAACATATTGCAAACTTGTGTGTGGCCTTTAAAAGTTTTCAAAACAACAACACCAAATGTCAAAAACAAATTTTGAAGTTCATATGAATCATGGCTTGAAGACCTGAAAGTACTGGTAATATGAAAATGAAAATGACATTTAACTTATGTGTTTGCACAGTTTATCTGAAATTTGAAATGACATGTATTTAGTTTCTCCAGTTCCTATGGTGTGACTGTGGCTAATTCCACAGAAAACCAACATTTCCAAATTCCAATTCGACCAGAATAGAGGACCTGCATGACCACCATTTAAGACTGATGTGGCCTCCTCTCTAAATATTTATTATATCTTTTAAAATACTTGACTTGCCTTTTGATTTTCATAAATAGAGAAGATCTGATCCAGTCCCTTCAGTTCTTTCTCCATGTCAAGCAGCTCAGGGTACAAGGTGATGGAAAGACCAAACAGCTTCTCAGCATTGGCCAACTCTTGACGCTCCTTTTCAAAACTACTGAACTCCTCTTTGAATCTCTTCAGAAGTTCCACACCTGACAGGAAACACAGCAGTGGAATTTAGTTCCACTCAATCAAGCGCGGTGACCTAATGGTTAGCACTCAACTCCACATTAAGCGGTTCTGGTTCGAGCCAGCTCAGATTGTTTTGTATTCTTGGGCAGACACAGTGCCTCTCTCCATCAGGAGTAGAAATGGGTACCAGCGACCTTAATGCTGGTTTCAACTCTGTGACGGACTAGCATCCCATCCAGGGGGGAGTAGAAATACTCCTAGTCGCTTCATGCTACAGAAACCGTGATAAGCTTTAGCCCGATATGGGCCACTTAGCTCGAATGCAGACTTGACTTACCAATCAAAATGTCTTACAAACGTTTTGTAGTTACACATGTTGAATGATTCAACTACACGTGTTAAAGACTAACACAATGTATGTAATATCTGTGAAAAGAATTCTAGTTTTGTATTTTTCCGAGATGAGCTCCCATTTGATTTTGTCAACTTCGCAATATGGGCGAAGAGACGTTTGACACGTACATAATGTTAGAGCGGTTTTCACTCGAGTGTCATAAAACCAAAACCAAAGTAATGACTCTGGCCGATCACAAAGGACACAGAAAATACAGTGAACCAATCAAAACTCTAAGTAACTACATGTAGCTGACGTAAAGCGCGGTGAAAACGCGTGCAAGCGAGTTGCGTTTGAGTTTGGTTTTACCTCTGATTGGAAGAAAAAGTGGCGCAATTTTTTTTTAAGCCAATCACGTAGCGTAGTAAGTGCAAAACCCATTACTTTTCGTCACTCAAATGAAAACCGTACCAAGAAGGCAGTCACAAGTCTTGTCAATGGCTCAGCACTGTAAAGTTTATATCAGCGACAAACCACAAGCTTTACAATTTTTGAGGATATACACTGTTTATCGTGACTGTTTCAAGTCATATCTTATTCTAATGTAAAAACTAACAGAAAATGTAGTGAGATACCTGCATCCAGATCAAAACCAATGGAGCTAGGACCTTCATTGATAAAACTTTCTTTGAACTTAGAGATGTCTTTGGAGAAGTCAGACACTTGATCTTGCGTTATCTGAACAAAACAAGTTGTTTAGAAAGCGGTTAGTTTTTCATGCTTCTCAAAAACAAACAAATAAACAAGAAAAAAGTAATTACAAGATAATACTAACAGATTATTCCTTTAAGCTAAGAGAGGATATAATAGTTTGGAGGCTTTCATTTGACATTCACTATCTTCCAATTGTTCTTAAGCTTGCGGGTAACCACCTTATACTAACCTCTGTAAATTTCTTCTTTACAGCGACCAGACTAGCGTCAACTCTGCGAGATTCCATGAAAAGATCATCCCAGGCTTGAGTGATATTGGTTGATAACTCCAACTCGCTCTCAGGAACCTTTCAATGGAAAACAAACCAAGCATTGTGTTTACAAGTAAGTAGCCTATTTCTAGCTTTGCTAAACCCTTTCAGTGGCAATCATAAAATTTCAGGTGGTTGTGAGTGGCCAGAGCTATTGCTCTATTAGAAGATTTGTAGCAGCAATCATAAACGGTTTCAGGTAACTGATTGTGAATGGCCAGAGCTATTGCTGTACTGGAAGATTTGTAGAAGCAATCAGAAAGTTTCAGGTAAGTGGTTGTGAATGGCCAGAGCTATTGCTGTATTGGAAGATTTGTAGAAGCAATCAGAAAGTTTCTAGTTCGTATTAGCCGATCAAAATATACTGCGCTGCAACTCGACATCAGTCCAAATTTTGGCAACCATTTGACTGCACTCATCAACAAGATCCAACGTAAAGGATAGACCTGGACTGGACTTGTACTCAGAATGGAGAGGAACAATGACTACAAGGTGGTGATGGAGTGGAGGAGTGAGGAAGCCAGGAGGAAAAAGGAAAGTTGGACGACCAAAGATCGCATGGAAAAGAACAGTGGAAAAGGAGCGTGTACAGGAGGGGTGGTCTAACTGGGCCAAAGCGGTGGACACAGCACAAGAAAGAACAGATTGGCCGAAAGGGAAAGGGGTCCAGGGGTATACTGCTCCTAACGCGGAGAGAACCAACCATGAATAAGCAGGTAAGTCAAATGTGGAAATATTTCAGGTCTTCTTTGGGCATGTGTTTGGGAAAGGCACAGAGTGTGGAACACAAGAAAGCCCGTTACACTCTCTCTGGCCCGGAGGGGAATATTCTTATTTTTCTGCCGATCTTAGGCTGAAAATATTCTTGTGAATATCCATTACATCGTATGACATTTCTGTTTTCGAGTGTATTTGGTGTCTGGATGATGTTAAAGTAATTTTGGAAGCATCCTGCAGGCATTCAAGCCTGATCGTGATATGATGCATGAGCATTACTTCTCGCAGAAATGTTCTTAGCATCAAACATACGGCTAGTGCTGTTTTTGTTGGTTTTTGGCTTGTAGTGCCATTTAGACAAAGGAAGAATGTTATACGGTTTAATTAAAAACATATAACTGTATTGTATTAGCAAATTTTCAACACAAAATTTTTTCTTTTCAAAATCTCAGCCTCGGGTTTATTCTTACAATGTTCGAAAATTTCAGCCTCGGCATTGTCATAAAGAAACAGAGCTCGAGTGTAGTGGTGGAATTATTTTTTCTCTTACCTCAATATCGTACATGAGTAATGTTCGATATCTTTCTTGTAAGTCAACGTAACGAAGCTCCACATCAAGAGATTTGTCTCTGATGTCTGCAATCACACGCAGGACAAATTTCAAGTCCTCTAGTGTGTCTGGGGGCCGCTTGAGATCCTCTGTTAAACCCTGCAAAAAATGCAAAATACAACCTTTATTTACCCTCGGCACAAGTGCTAGTGGGGCCGAGCAAACAACTGAAACAAATATTTCAAACTGAACATAACATTGTTAAGAATCCCAACTGGCCGGAGGCAAACCAGTTGGCTATCTACAAGCGTGGCCGAGGATTTGAACTAGGGACTACCGAGAAAAAAATCCAGGTAGTGGTCAGAGCGGGACTCGAACCCGGGAGCACCGGATTGGGGGTCCAACACGTTGACCTCTCGGCCATGCTGCCTGCAAATAATAACCGATATAGGTTTTACCAAAAGGAGCCACTACATGGTAGGAGTATCTTAAAAAGTGTCGCCTAAATCTTTCAAGTTTGTCATCTGTAATCCGTGTTAATCTTCTCCATCCTTGTTTCTGCAGTGAATGTGTCATTATTATCCCTTCAGTGTTTTTAATAAACAATTATTTTTTTTAGGTTTTCTTCAGTTTAAAGGTAATATTTAATAATTGGAAATGTTGTGATTGAGCTCCTTTAATTTCATACTAAGATTAGTCAAAGATCACATTTACTTCCAAGAAAGAACAAACCACAAATTCGTTCATATGATTTGTGTCAAAGCCAACATAGTCTACAAACAAGATCTTCACGACTGAAAGCTAAGTCAATTTGATGTTTTGGTCATGATAGCCGATTAAAATGTAAAAAAGTATGCAGGCAATTTCACAAACTTAGTAGGACAATATCCGATGGCTGACTGTGATTTCCAGCACTGGGGGCTAGAAAACTATTGCATATTCTGCAGTACTCCACCAAAACTACCAGGTCTTCATCACGGCTGTCAGGTTTTCCGGCCTAACGCTTGATTCAGGCAATATACTTTTAGCTCAGGAGATATTTTACCACAGTCTGTCCATTATTGACAAACCAAGTTCGACTTTTTAAAGTTCACTGATTTGAGTTTTTTTGTCTATACACACTAGTCTAAAGGCGTTTGTGTATACTGAAAACTAATACCCTCAATAAATCTTTAATAGGATGCCACTCAAAAGGATGGTATACATGTAACTAGACTACAAGTTTACAAGTATTATACCTCAATTTCTCCTTTAAGTGCATTCAGATCTTCTCTCGCAGATTCGTTCAAAAACTTGCCTAGTTCCTTGACCCAGGCTCTCGCATTTGCCTGAATGGTTGAAGCCAGTGGGTCAAGGTTTAGGCGAACAAAGTCCACATCTTTACTCATCACCTGGTTCCCAACCTGACAAAAATACCAAATTGAACCTTTTAACTTACGTTTTCTTAACAATAGCAGCTGTTAAATGAGCCTAAACTAACTTCCCAACTACAGAAGCTAGGCTCTAAGGTTAGAAGTTAGGCCGGTTATGGCTAGAGTTAAGGTAAAATACGATACATGTATTTCCTTCCATTTTTCATCAAAGAAAAGAAAAACTACGACTTTATGAACTTGCCAATGACTATGAGCAGTCCCTTCCTTCCCTTAGCTTTGCAAGGTAGAAGCGAAAGGAGCGTTTTTTAAACCAGTTTAGCATAACCATTTTTTTCCTGTAGCTTTTTCTACTGCTCGCTCGATGATCTAATGGAAAACATGGAAATGACAGACTAATCTGATCGACTCTCGTGGTCTAAGAAGGCTAAAAGGGTGCAAGTAAATTGATTGCTACTCTTTGTTGATAAGGTGAATACATGTAATACTGACAAATTAGTATAAAATATCGTTAGTAAGTACATGTAATTATTACATTTTAATGTGGATATCAGTGTGATAAAGATACCCGTGAAGTGATATGACATTATTTTATTGTCTAATCAAATAGACTGTAATAAATTGGTTGGACCAATTGCATTGCACGTTATATTTTAGCTCCCCGCCTAGTGCCAAATTAGCTGTGTACGTAGAATCACGTTGAAGTTTTATCAAGGAAATGGCCGCTTCAAGATTTGTGAATGTCTCCAATGAAAATATTTCTCAGTTTCTACAAAACAACAAAAATAGGGACACGGCAAGAAAGCATGTAGTATGAAATATTCTGTATGTCTAAAACACCCAACCAGTATTGCTAAAAAGGATCACTTCCTTACCTCAATAACCAGATTTGAGTAGAACTGAAGCTTCTCATCGTATGCGATACATGTCGGCTTCTTCTGCGCAAACTTTTCCACCATGTTACTCTATTTAAAAAGCAAGAAAATTATATAAGCTCCATGGTTGTCACAGACATCACTTTTCAAAATGCTCTGACTTTTCCCTGATAAAATAAAATTTCCCTGACCAAAGAAATGCAGAATGTCAGGTCTACTGGTGGCCTCTTCTTCTGCTCGATCATTAAGAGTTATAATTTTCAACACATTTTCCTACCTCAAAAAGATACTATGGAGATCACAGTGACCCCGAATGTTTCCTCCAACCTTTAAAGCCATTAAATTAGCAACAATAAATCATTTCACTTTTACCCGACTTTTCTTTAAAATGTCAATTTTCCCTGACTCAAAATACAACTCCTCAATTTTCGTTGACCTCGAAGAATTTTTCCCCCTGACCATTTCCTGACCTGTGGCAAACTTGAGCGGATTATAAAACAGAGATTTGGCCATGCATGGCATTCACTTTTATTTTAGCTTCTCTACAATAGCCAGCTCGCCACAAAGACAACAGCCACCAAAGAAGAAGAAGAAGAAAAACCCTTCTTTATCTATACCACTCAGGGTAGCCCCGGGGAGTAGCCCCTTCAGATGCAAAAAGCTGTCTTATCAATGGGAGCCCTGAGCAATAACATACAAAAACTACACTATACATATAAATATTACACTAGTACAGATAATAATATACATAGAAAACTACGTACAAATAAAAAAATTTAAAAGATGAGTAAACATGAAATACCATTAAGATAGTTCGTTAAAAAGAGCGCAACCATAAGAGCACCCTACACTACCAATTGAAAATAACCTCTCCACAACGGCCAGTTAATCAACGGCTGACAACTGGTGTTAAGTAAACCCTGTGTTATAGGGTTGCAAAAGGTCACAGAACTTGAACCATAGAGTGCGTCATTGGTGTCTGTTTCTGTTTGGTTCCTGTTTTATTGATGTATTTTGATCTTGTTAGGTATTTATATGCTACAGTTAGCATTAATGTGGTAACCCCGAAAAAGCAGGTGTCATATTTCACCCTTACATGTACCTCCCCACAACAGACCCTGTCCCACACATACATTCAAGGCATTAGCTAGTTTATTGCAGAATTCAGACATTTGAACTAACTTTATCTAGTTTCCAGAGCAGTCGGTATCTTCTCCAGCGAGTCAAGTATTTGTTCAGCATTCCTAGAGTGCTCTGCACACTTTTAGACAAAGTTGTCACCATGTCAATGATGGCAGGATTAGATGAGATGTCCGTGAAGAAACTGAACACCACAGGTTCGTCTTCACCTTCAGCATGCTGGGGTGGAGTCTCAATACATGTGCCGTGCATCCAGCGGACGAACATCCTTGTTCTATGACGAAAAAAAAAACAGTTGTCAGTTGAAAAGAAATGTGTAATTGCAGCAACTTTTCTCAATCTATCCGTTGACGTCCAAGCCAAGAAACAAGTTTAAGCATATGGAACATAATCAATAGAGGGGAATGGTTATAAAGCCAGCAAAGTACAAAGGAGCAAACAAAAAGCAGAGGTTTTTGTTTGAATTCCTCTATTGCATATATTCTTTTGTTTTGTGTCATACACTACGCATAAAGTAAGGTCTACTTTTGAGCCAAGAGGCTCATCAGGCCGGAGGTTATCCCGGTTTCTGTACCATGAAGCGACTAAGAGTGTTTCTACTCCCTCCTGAATGGGATGCTAGTCCATCGCAGGGTTACCCCCAGCATTAAATTCGCTGGTACCCATTTTATACACCTGGGTGGAGAGAGGCACTGTGAGAGTTAAGTGCCTTGCCCAAGAACACAACTCAGTGTCCCCACTCAGGGCTCAGATCTGGACCTCTCAACCTGGAGTTGAGCGCAGTAACCATGACCCATTGTGCAACCTCCAACATGACTGAGTTACGTTATTGAAACATTACTATTGGTTAGTTTGATATTTTCATCAGACTGAAATAAACACATCTTGTCCTTTGTGCCTTGTAGGGTAAAAAAATTACAACAGAGAACTTTGCCAAGCATTCTAACAATTCCAGTCTATTAACTTTACGTGGAAATCATATAGTGAAATCGGGCTTATAGACTGCAAAACAGTCCTGTTCGGACATTTTCGGAAGGTGCAAAGCGCCGTAAGCATGAACCTCGAGTGTGAAGCACTCGTGTGACGCAGGGCGTGTGAGGCGTCTCTCACCTTTCTCCCTCGCCGTTTTTACACTCGCTTCAGACCTTTCGTTCAATTATGGACCGTCGCTCACGTTCGCAAAATATACAACTGTTTTGCAGTCTATCGGGCTTCAGAATTGGCAACGAGGAAAACACAGGACGAAGAAGGTACACAATGTAGATACATATAACAAAAAAAACAATAGGCCTAATCACGGTTTGTGATGCAATCTTGCCCGGTAGGCAAGGTTAATTCTGCACTCGGGCCAAGTGGCCCATCAGGCCGGAGCTTATCCCGGTTTCTGTAGCATCAAGCGACTGGGAGTATTTCTACTCCCCCCTGGATGGGATGCTAGTCTATCGCAGGGTTACCCCCAGCACTATTCGCCAGTATACATTTATACACCTGGATGGAGAGAGGCATTGTGAGAGTAAAGTGTCTTGCCCAAGAACACAACACAATATCCCCAGTCAGGGCTCGAACCCAGAGCGCTCACTCTGGAGTCGAGCACGCTAACCATGAGGCCACTGTGCCTCTCGCTGGGTAGGCAAAGTGGTCAGAAAATTCAGTGTTTGTCTAAGAATCAGATGGCAAAATCTTTTTAAAATAATTTATTGAATTTTGCACAACTTTACCACACTAGGTAGAAGATTGTAGTCACCAAATTTGAAGGACGTTGCTGGGCTAGAAGACAATCAGTTCATTTTTAAACACATCTAGCCAGCCAAATGTACAGCCAAATAACATGAAAAATTAACTGAGCATCTTCATGCCAAGCTAAATCCTTTGAACTTGGTGAATACAATCTTCTAACCAGTAGTTTAATGTTGCAATTCACAAATTGTGTAAATTCAGTATGATTTGAAAACATCATTTGCCATCAGATTCCCATACAAACACTGTAATTTCAAGATGGTGTCGAAAACCATGATATGCTCTATTGTACGTGTTACTCTGAAGCTCACCCTTCCACCATGTCTCGGACACACTGCATGATTAACTTGTAAATCTCATTTGCAGGAGGCGACAAGACGATCTCTGGTGCAGATAGAACAGTCTCTATCAGGAACAATGGTTGGTGGGCGTGAAGCTGCTGGTTAAACTGTTGCAAATTCTTTGTCACCATCTGAAATGAGGAAATGCCATCCAGTAATTAAAGGAACTCTTTAGATACATGTCCTTTAACACTCAAACTTCCCAAGTCAAACCTTAGATGATTAACTGCATCAAAGTTTGAAATCTGTAGATGTGTTACGAAACATTATCGCGTGACTAGTACTTGGAAGATTCGTGAATATGCTAATTTCGTCTCGAATCTTCTAGCATATTTAATTAGTGCTGTATCACCGTGACTCAGTAATTCTATTTTAAGCCGTTTGCGTCTGTTACTGTAAATAGCTTCTTATTGTAATGTTTCTTTATTTAGTAGGGGCGGAAAGTTCTAGAATCTTTCGCCGTAAAGTATATAAGAGAATCGTTGTAGTGTTTAGATGGTTTTATTTCCCAGGAGTGTTAAGAGAATAAACTCGTGGGTCAGTAGTGTTTACTGAAGTGTGACGAAGGTCGCGTGTAATTGACAGAGGTCATGTTTGTGAAGTGTAACAGAGAGGTTACGTGGATATCTAGGCAGAGGATGTGTTTTGACAAGTGTGACGGAAGTTCAAGTGTAGCTGACAAGCCTAGCGTGTGCTTGTTGAAGTCTTGTGTGGAATTACTGCCTTCGTGTGGATTAAATAACCTAGTTGTTGTTTCCGAGATCCATGTGTTCTGATTAGACTACAAACTAATACCTACCACTAAAAACATCGAACTTGCAACAGGATGAGACCTTAAGGTGTGACATACCTCAAATGATTTGATGTTCTACTATTCAATATGCATTCTCAAGCTCTAATTCAATAAGTTTAAACAAAGTAAATCATGACCGTGATAGTGTTTACATATCTGATCTTAATTAGCACAATTTTTTTGATTTTATTTCTCTGTTTTCTCCTTAGTTTTAGTTTCAGTTGAGGAGATTTATCAAACACTCAAGACAGCGTTTAACCACATTTCCAAACACCTCAAAGTTTGTTAAAAATACTGCATTGCGTGTCATATTTTGTTCGCAAACTCATGAATAATTCGTCAAGTTAAAACAAAGGAAATCAAAACCATGAAGGAGGTGTGGATACCCGGTCTTAATAGCATAGATTTTGATGATTTTATTCCTCCATTTACTCCTTAGTTTTTGTTTCGATTGAGAAGATAATTATATCAAACTCTCGAAAAATACTCTGCTGCACGTCATATTTTCAACTCTTTTCTCGGTGTTTGGATATCCTGATAAACACTGTCTCTCGTGTTTAATGTATCATGTAAAACATGGTCTTTTGTATTTGGTCCAAACTTAGAAGTGTGTGGATCAAACTCTTGAGTGTAATCCCACTGATATGAAAAAGCTTTTCAACAAACTATAGTCAATTGATGCTGATTAATACTTACACATTGTTCAAAATGTTTTAACTTTCAACTTAAGCTCAATTGGGTGCTAAACAGTATGTACCAAAAACGACACTTGTTCACCCAACTACATGCAATATAGTCTAATGCATGTATATTAATCGAAATTTCTTGTAAATAAAGTAATGAAAGGAAGGGAAAAAACCTTGGTAAGAGCTTCATAAACAGAGTTCTCCCAGTAAGCATAGTAAGGCTGTAGTTTGGTTGATCTGCCTGTGTTAGTATGAACTACAAGCCCTTCCATCTTTGTCAATAGTGGTCCAATGGCTCGGTATTTCCTGGACAAGTTTTCAAGCTCCAAACCTCTTGCTTTCTCAAGATATTCAAAGAACTCCTAAAAAACAAAACTAGTTAAATGATTATCTATAATTTGTAAGCTCATGGTTGAATTTGAATTCCAATCTCAGACTGAAAGACAATGGACATAGTATTCTACAGTACATGTATATGAATAGTATTCCAGCTGGTGCTAACACATGATATTTTTGGATTTTTGTGTGTTACGTTATGTTCTGTGGCAAGAAAAATTGCTCTCAAGTGTTGCTCTCTCTCTCACTTAGGATAGGTCAGTGGGTGCCAGTGCACTGTTGGGACAACTAGACAAAAATAACGACAGTCTGCAAAAGACTAGGGATTGGAGGAATAAATAAACATAAACATTAACATAAAGACTACTTGGTCTACATGTTCCATTCTATCTGGCTGGATGGCAATAATCCTATAGTACCTGTACATCATGTAGCAAATGCTACCTGTTTTGCACACTATTGAGTTTACACCCACCAAGTTCACACCCCTGCATGAACTCATTATAAACTTTCTATTTCTAGTTCATCTTCATCTTCAATGGATTTAAGAATGAGAAATATGTTTTAGTGATTTTTTTTTCACTATGCCCACAATGTTGTCTCTTTTGCTCAGTAACAGAAAGATAAATAATTTTAAGCACCCGATTGCTAATTGAGTCAATGTGGGTGCAAAACCTCCAGCTAACCATGTACCTCTGTAGCTACCTTCAGAAACCAGAGTTGAATGTTGGCTAAGTAAGCTACAGTGTAAGATACCTTCAAATACATGTACAAACAAAGGCAGTTGTTAATTTAGCATAATCTGTTTGTGTTTCCACCACTAGTTAGAAATTCAATTATTTGCAGATCTTGTCACCTTTGCATCAGGTAGCATCCCTCCTATCTTGGGTGGTGGATGTTTGAACAACACTGTGTTCTCAATCGTCTCCAGACGGCTGTTTATGTCTTTGGCATTCTTTTGGATTTGATTCACGAGTGATTCAAACTTGCCGATTGCCTGTTGACATACAGTATTTATAAACAAGTTAGTCTGGTCATGCTTCCAAATCAAAAACAAATAATTATGCCTCCCCTAACACATGGGCTTAGAAGCCTTAAAATATAAACTAGCCCTACCAAAGGTATAAAATATGTATGTGTAGCCTACAGTTTACGCGTAATTCAGAGCTCTCTAAGCAATCAAAGTCTAGTCATAGACATTAAAGCGGCCTTCACACGGCAAACTTAAGTTGGCAAACTCGTGTTGGAAAACTTCAAAAAGTTGGCAAACTCGTTCCTTCACACGGCAAACTCGTGGCAAATAACAAACACGGCAATTTCCAACATGGCCGCTTTTTAGTGCAGTTTCAATCACGTACAACAGTGAAACAGAAGATAAGAAGAGAAGATCCAGAAAGCGGTGGAGAATTAGAAAGGTTTGGGCAAAACCAAGTTTGTCCGCGCGCTCCTTCGTTTTGTTTTGTTTGTTTTTAGTATCTTTGTAGGCTATAGATGAAACGTCCCGAACAGCCGGACAATTGTGAACCGCTTTGATATTAAATTTAAAAAGTGTTGACTTGCATCCCCCATTCTGTGAAGTGTCACACAAATAAATCACGTGAATAGAGCTCGTTTTGAATGGTTGAAAATTACCAACACATGTTGGCCAACCGTTCACACATCATATACGAGTTGACCAACACGAAAAAGTTGGCGAAAAAGTTGGCGAGAATAGAGGCAAGTTCTATTTGTCGCCAACAGTTTGCCAACTTGTTTGCCGACTGTTTTTGTGGCGTTCACACACATCAACTTGAGTTTGCCAACACGAGTTTGCCAACTTTAGCTTACCGTATGAAGGCCACTTAAGACATGTTGCAAATTTCTTGGACAATTCTGTCCAACACAGAAAGGTGCAATGACGTTAACCCTATGTGAAACACCAACCCATGAGACAAGGTCAGACCACAACACCAGGAACTACATGTATGTGCCCTACTCCTTGTGATAAGTGTGTGGGTTCTTTAACCTCCCATGCTAACCATGTAACACTGACAATGCAGGTGACTTGTAGTCCTTATCTGATAAGACTTGAACATCTATCTACATGTACTTACAGATGTAATTACAAACTTAAGGTAGCATATTCCCTTCAGTTATTTTTTTAAGACCCTGTACAAGGCTGTTGCCTAACAATATTTCAAGGAGCCCATGCAGAAGGGCAAAAGCTGAAAAGTTAGGAGCCCAACAGGTAATGGCTTGGGAGCTGCTGCAAAAATTTAGGCGCCCAAAGGCCTTTCTTGCATGCCCCACGCTGCTAGGCTCCTGTTAGGCAGCAGCCTTGCTGTAGGGCTTGAATCCATGACCTCCTGAAGAGCAGTCTGGCACTCTTCCAACAGAGCTAACCAGTGGTATGTGCAGTGCAGAAAAACAAGACATAATTTACCTGCCCACATCTTGTGATGTAGTCACTGATTCCAAGTGAATTCCAGTTTAATCTCTTTGCTCCTGGTTTCAGAACACGTTTAAGTTCCTTAATGTGATCTTCCAGAAGTTGTGTCTGTGGGACAAATTATGCATAGAAATGAAAACAAAAATTACACCACAATCTCTTCATCATCATCTGTTCAATGGTATATAACCTGAATAATACACAAACATAATAATTATTTTCTCAAAATTCCCTGACTTTTCTCTGATAAAATCGACATTTCCCCTGACCAAATAAATACAAAATGTCAGAGCTAGTTGTGACTTCTGGCCTCAACTTACAGCCTCATTTCAACTCCTTCATTAAGACCAACAAGTTTTCAACAATTTTTCCTTTTTCATTAAGTGAAAATTATATCATTGAGATCACAGTGACCCCAAATGTTGCTTTCAGCTGTGTTCAATTATTTAAATTTTCTCTCACTGACTTTTCTTCAAAATGTCTATTTTCCCTGACTCAAAAATAATATTAGATTCCCTGACACCAAGCAGGGACTCCACATTAGTCTTAAACTGGTGCAAGTTTTGTTTTTAATTACAATTTATCTACCTCTGCAACATTGAGACTTCCAAGAACAGTGTGGTATCTATCCAACATCACTTTCAAACCATCCACATATTTAATGTACTTCTCCTCCTAGTAAATATGAAATCAATCAGTTAATCAATTATGTGCCAAGAAAACTTTACAGGAAACAAAGAAAATCAACCAGTAATTATGTAACCAGCAGCCAATTGCAAGCTGCCAGAAGAGGTGTATGCAGTTAGCACACAAGCACGTTTTCATCCATGGCATTTGCTTTTTGTTGTTACTATTTGTTTGAAAATAGGTGTTCCTTACAAACACTGAAAATTTTTAAAACTTCTACGTGTTCAATGTTTATTTACAGTGTTTCTAAACTCAGAGGTTTCATATTAAATGTTTTCAGCAGGGGGAGCAGCTGGTTTTCACAGGTACACAAAACTTTTAGAACTGAAATTCTTTAAAAAGAAAAACCTTCGTCTAGATGGTCAAACCAGGCAATGAACATCATCCTCACAACCAGTGCATCCCTAACGCGGGAGAATTAATGCTATATGTCTACCGGGCGTTATTTCGGCTTTCCACCATTGCTCAAAAAAAGCCAACAAAGTGCTTCAAATGTGGCGTGTCCTTGCCTTTATAGGATCGCTTTGTGTTTAACACCAAAATCAAACTTGTTACTATGTGGTTGAGTTCTATCAACAACAGGCAATTTCACCCATGACATCAAGGAAAAATCAAGCACACTCAGCAACAACAGGTGTTACAGGCTATGGCCCTTAATGACAGCCCTGGACTGTATAATTTGTTGTTCAGTGTACATGCAGTTGTAGGGTGACTGAGACCATGGCTTTGTGCCAAATTAGAAGACCAGTGGCTACCTTTAGAAGGGTGTTTTCTTTAGAGGAGGAGTGACTTGATTTACAACTGAAAGAATTTGTAGTATCATGACATACCTGTAAAGCCACATTTCTGGCTAGTTCAGGAACCTGGAAACCAAGTTGTTCAAGGTACTTTGTCTCCATAATGATCAATCCCAACTCAGGTGCAAAATCTGCTATGTACTGTAAGTTAGGATGCGAGGCTGAAATAAAAAGCAACTGAGTTTTGAGTTGTCGGTTACAATTCGCAGAAAATGGCACACGTTTAACAACACATGTTAACCTACAGTACCTGTAACGTAATACTCAGAGTCTCTGCATTTTATGAAACAGAAACTTCCAACCGTCCTGGGGAGGGGAGGGGGGGGATTTTCACATAAAAAGTATGGGGGTGCATGTCATACCTTTCAGGGGTTGAAAATACAGTTTTGGTACCTCTTAAGGTGTTCAACCTCAAAAGATCAACAATTGAGCTGAAAAAAGTAACAGGTGATTGCAATATTGCTGTTTTAGAATTGGTAGCAAGCCACCACCACAAAACAGAATCTTAGTACCTCTTTGGAGTTCTTTTCAAAATTTCCAACAAACACCCCGTCCTTTCTACATGGGAGTCTTTCCCCCCCCTTTCCCCCTGGGAAGGGGGAAAGGAGGAGACTCCCTTGTCAAAGAATCTGAAAACTTGGAGGGAGAGCAAAAACAGAATGGCCCCATGTTTCACCTTGAGACTGTACAGCTGCAGCCAGGCTACCAGAAGCATCCTCAGAGCTAGCGCCTTCATCAGCGACACTCCTGTGTGTAGTGGCAGAGCTTGCTGATGGTTTGGTCAGCAGATTCTTCTTGAGGTAGATCAGGAGATTGGCTTCAACCTGTTCCTTCCATGCTTCATATTTTCTATCTTCATACTCCTTCATTTGTCGAGCCACACTGAGATACTTTTTGCTTGCCTAACAAAAAGGAAACAAAGTCATGAAATGAAAAACATAAATAAAAGCAACATCTCTTTTTTTGGGATATAATAAAGATGAATGTGAACTTGCCCCTCACACTAGAGCTTATCCCTGCTACTCCCCCCCCTGGACAAGATATTTGTCCAATGGCATGTACCCCTCCTGCATTTCATCAGCTTGCCCTCACATTAGTACAATGTTATGGTGGTTAGAACTGTTTGGTATTATGATTATGAGTCAATCAGTCGTACTAATTTAATTATAAGTCAATCAGTTATGTTAATAGGAAGTTTTTGGGAGGCTTTGAGCATCCATTTCGGGCAAGTACATTGATCATGCATACATAATCCACCATAGGAAAAAAATGGTGGCAGTACATTTTAACACAATGCCTTGCGAGCTTAACACAGCCTAGAAGGCACAAAGATAGCCATTTTTGTACAGTATTTCCCCCTGTACTAAGGATATTGAATAGCCTAGGTTTGAAGAATTTGAAACTTTTCTGTACGTTTTTATGAATGTTGTTAAGGTTTTCGTGCGCTAAGAACTATGGGCAGATGTACTAGTCGCCATCTTTTTTCCTATAGAGAATTTCTGCTTGCTGACAGCAAGCTTAGAGAATTTTGTCTCCTTTACACCCTGATGACCCCAGCCAGTGTTCAAACCAGGACTGTTCTTAAGAGTCCAAGGTGCCACCTCCTCAGTATCTCTTTTAAAGATCAAATGTAGCAAATCACTGAACATCCTACCAGTTTTCCTTGCTCTGAGTTTAACATGTCTTCCATCTCTTGAAATCTCAGTATGGTGTGCTTTATGCGAAGGAAAAGAGAACGTTCCCAGCTGATGGCTCCAGCTACAGGGGGCTGATTCTTGAAGATTGGAGGCTTGTCGGCACTGGCCTTGAAAAGGGTGTACATTGCATCCACCTGATAACAAAACATAGAAACCTCAAGCAAGCAAAGATAATAATAATGATAATGGTGACGATGACGATGACGATGACAATGATGATAACGATAATGATAACAATTATGATGATGACAATGATAATAGTAATGTTAATGATAAATGCTAATGATAATAATTGTAGTTATATAGTGCACATTTCCTAAGTTCATGGCACTTTACAAACTTAGAAAAAAATATATAAACAAGTAAAAATGTATTATCAGCTGGTGAAATTACATGTACCTGCACAATATTCCTACTCCCTTCTCTATGATGGCAAGATTTTTCCATCCTCCCAACCAGAATTCCAGACACAGACTTAGCAAACAGGAGTCTTTATAACCAAAATCATGAATAAAAGTAAGATGGGCACAATTTAAAATCTACACAAGTTTAAATTAACATACCTCTTTTCCAAACTGCAATAAGATGTCATTAAACTTCTTCATCATTTGTGAGTTAATGGCTTCACGAGATCTTATGTGTCTGAAGTTCAAGAGCATGTCAAAAGCACCCTC
>JAHPZR010013334.1:97500-100000 GCA_019787425.1 Platygyra sinensis
ATTAAACCATGAAATAAAATATTAATTAACTAATTAATTAATTATAAATTAATTAATCAATTTGGGCAACCAACCTGGAAGGCTGGGCGACCTACATGTACTTGTCATGGTTAGGTGCCCGAAGGGCGCCCTGAAAATTTTCCTAGAGCACAGCCTTGGAATCTGGAGATAAGTACATGTAACAACCTGATGGGCCTGTTGGCTGGTATGCAAATATTGCATCCCACTTATTTACTACGAATTAAAACACTCACTTGAAAATAGTGCGCACATTGACAATCTTGGAAACCCTCTCACTGAGTTCCCAAGCAATCCTTTCCATCAAGGGCACCATCCTTTCATCTCTGTTGTAATGTCGTGATATAATCCACACCATTCTCAATGCATTCATCATTGAAGGTATTGTTTCTAGAACAATGTTAAAGCTTGCACCATGAGCCAAGTTTTTAAAATGTCTTTCAAGAGTTGACAGAAATCGCACATTGTCTTTAGCCTCTGTGTAGTATTTTGTGAGCTCTGCTCTGTGATACTCAAAGCTTGCTAGGCTATCAGAATGCACATTACTCAAGATGGCCACAACTTTATTAACTGTTGGCAATTTCAACTGCTCTGTGATAGCACTCAGTGTTGCATTCCTTTCCCTCCAAAAATCTATCTCTGCCAAAGGTCCATTTCCTTGAGGTGTTTTCTTTAACTGGACTTCCAGGGCAGAAGAGATAGTCACTTCCCAGTTGTGCAGTGTTTCCTCTAACATTGCCACCAATTCTGTGTCCTTGGCCATCTCAGCGATGTCATCACCTAGCATAACATCAGGCATTTCAAGACGAATATCCCCCTCTAACTGGTGAATTGTCCGGCTGATGTGTGATGCAAATTTTTTGCATGTTCATCAAAAACTCATCTCGTAAGATAACCCTTGTTCGACTTTCTTCCGAGCCCTGGTCATGACCTGTATCACCAGTGTGAGCACTGCTTTTTCTGCGACTACCACTACCAGAAGAACTCTCATTTCGCTGGCCGTTGTGTGATAGAAGAGGCATATACACAAGTGTTAGAAGATGCTCCAGCATTTGTAATGACGGCCCATTTTGTGAGCCAAACTCAAACAGAGGAGAGAGTATTTCTTCTGCTTCCTCAAGTGTTGATGGCAGAGGAACAGGACCAGTACTATTCCGTACAAAGTAAAAGGCATTCTCATCTGCAAAGTCTTCAGGAAGGTGCTCATAACAAACATACATTACTGTCCTTAAAACTTTCTGTATGATGATTTTCTGCAAATCGAAAAACGTGAAACAAAAACAATATTATTACTCTGGCAGGATAGTCTCTTTGCATTTTAATACACCATTTTGGCAATTAGTATTTTCAGGAGCACACATTCAAGTTCAAGAGAAGATAAATGTACATGTAGTTACTTGAGATGTCATAACCTTTCAATGACTCTATGTTGCTAGCCCTCATTACAAGATGAAGCTGATTGGCTAAGCCCCATCACCATGGGAAGGCAGATGCAGAGGGAAAGCAAAGGAGGTGCTGCCCAAAAATTGCATGGCAGTAGATGGTGGAGAAGGAGGTGAAGCAGATGGGAAAGGCCTGGGGTGGCAATCAAGTCATGGCAAAGGACCCGCAAATGTGGAAAGATTATATTGCTGCCCTACATGCTGCCCAGAATAATGGGGCAAGAGTGAGTGAGTGAGTGATCGTGAGCAATGTTGTCTTCAGGCCCATACAATAAATAATGTTATAGTGTAGCTACCCTTTTCTCAGATAATTAGGTCTTATCAACTGGGTTGATAATGTGAATTGGCCACCACAAAGAGATTTGAAAGCTGACTTTTCGAGCATTAGCTCTTCATTGGAGCAAATTGACAAAGGGCCAATGCACAAAATTGAATTGTCAAAGGCTAATGCTCAAACATCAGTCTTTGAATCTCTTTACGTTGGCCAATTCACATTATTATCAGCCCAGTTGATAAAACCAAATAACCGGTATCTTGTATAAATACTCCCCACCGATACAGCACCCACAGTTTCTTCAGAAACTTCCCCCCTTTGCCCATTTATCAATTTACAATATCACTTGGGACTGTAGTAGAGCATACACAATGGTGACTTACAGTCCTAGGAAGTGGAGGAGTCATTTGATGCTCTTCTCCTTCCTCTGCGGCACCACCTTCTGCCCCTTCAGTGGCGGATGGAGCAGCCTCCTCTCCAGTCTCGGGATTAGTCTGTGGAGGCTCTGCCGCTTGAGAACCCTCTTCAGCTTTGGATTTTGCAGAGGGAACCCTCTCCATGACAAGATCGTCGCCTTCTGCAGCCAATTCAGCACCACTTGTTGATGTCTTTTCACCTTCTTCGTCACCACTAGCTGTCAGCTCTGGAAATTCTGGTTCTGAAGACAATATTTAATTATTCATCAGTTCAATACTGATCTAAATCTGCTGCACATCTTTATGCAACCATAATTTTACAATTATTTCAATATGCCCTGGTTAAAAAA
>JAHPZR010013334.1:110000-127957 GCA_019787425.1 Platygyra sinensis
GACCCGTTATGTCTCTCTCTGTAGCATTTATTTCATTTGCCAAAAAAGTAGCCATAGATTTCTGCCAATTATTTTCTCAGTTATTGAGGATATTGTTCTCATTGAATTTATAAAATAAAAAGTGGAGGTCACCGTGCTCGTTTAAGAGAAAAAAGAGCATTTATCTCGCTATCAACCTTAGTCTGAGGGAAATTTCTTACGTTTTGTACGCGCCGCGCGCGCTAATGACGCAAAACTCGTGCGCGAATCACCTTAACTTCTCCAAAATTGTTTTTCCGGAGAGAACTTTCGTGCAAAGTTTGAAGTTGTACTACAAAAACAATCATTCTATCAGTCGCTGCGAATCGCCAGACTTTTCTTTCGAAAACTGAGTAGCAGAAAACAGCAACGTTCTGAAAGGTAAACCCGACTGCAATTAATTTTCTTTTGTTTAAGTTGTGCGGCGAGAGAATCACAGGATTACGCGCCATTTACATGGCTGAGCTTCAAACAACCAAAGAAACTCTCACAACCTTAAAACACTCAATATAATTTACTTGCAGCGACTTTCCTTGCCATTTAAAGGTAAATAGAGATAAACTTGCGTTGATTAATCGTCGATGGAAGTGTAAAAGGGGCAAAGATTGACGATTACCGCTAGTTCACTCACGAAAGCCCTCACGAAACTGATTGACCAACACGACAATTTCACCCGCCGGAAACGGGCTAAAAACCAATCAGATTGCAGGATTTACTACCGTGCCCTCTTAGGAAAAAATGATTAAAAACCATTCACTGAACTCACGGTGGAGGTGAAAAGAGCTATCTTGTCCGCTCAGGACTACTCACCTTGTCCCGCTAGAGCATTTCTCCGAAAGCCATATAATAAAATGCAAATACGCAAAAATGTTGTTAAAACCTTTGTTGAAAATCAAACAATCTGACGTGGTTGTTCCGCTTTCTATCGTAAACACGAAAAGTAGTAGAATACGCTTTTACAGTTTGAAAAATTTCGTCCTCTCATCTGTATAAAATATCAAAAATCAAAAACCACAGATGCTACTTTAACGTCACAACTGGCAGTTCTTAATGGCAGATCTTACTGCTTTTCCTGAGTGTTCAGGATTTGATCCATCCACCTTTAATAGAGCACTCCCACAACAGCTTTGTTGGTGTCCTCGACCAGTCAGTCGACCAGTCTAATTATAATCAGTACCTCGCATCACAACGTAATCCACGTTGGATTACGTTGTGATGCAAATGAGAAGAATTAACCGTGAAAAGGGCTATTCCGGCGAAAAAAATACAGACACGAGTAGCCCTCAGAATATCTTTTGATTTTATGACAAAGTTAATTTTATCTTAAATCTAAATGTTTAGCTCTTAAGGTCATTCCACTGAAATAGAACCTACACTGAGATTTTTCTCAAACTTTGCCCATTGATTGTTTATATAAAATAAAAATAAGGGGTCCCCATGTTCGTTTAGGAGCAACAGCACCTTGTTTATACCATATAAATCCTTATAATAGCACCACGATTGCTTGCTAAATTCACGTTTCCGGCGATTGTTTTTTTCTCAACACTTAGAATTGGCCCATATTTATTTTACATAGAGAAATTTACTACTCAATTCAAAACGACAGAAAAAAATGATGGGTCACCGTAGTCGTTTTCGAGAAAATGACGATTTACCTCTTCGGCGAGGTCCAGTCGTAAAGAAAAAGCCGCCATTTTCTAATGCGCGCGCGCTAATCACGCGTAAAATTATGCGCAGTAGGGATGCGCAATGCAATACTGGGGAATGACCTTAATATTTAAGAAATAGAAAACATGTACCGTGTTTCTATCGAGTTATACAAACACGAGTGGAAGTTTGGGAGAACGAGAAATGTTGTGGGAACACGAGCCGCAGGCGAGTGTTTCCACAGCTTTTTCGAGTTCTCCCAAACTTTCACGAGTGTTTGTATAACTCGATAGAAACACGAAGTACATGTTTTCTATTTCTTTTAGAAAACACCACGACGAGAAAAAGGAAAACAACTTGTTAGCTTTGGATATCAAAATGTAAATTCTCTTTGCTCGCGCCATCACTACGTCAACAAGCGCGCGCTAGTTTTGTGTCCCCATCGAGTTATACAAACACGACTTTTAACCAATCAGCGCGCGTGCTTTCTTAGGACTGTTTTCTAAAAGGCTTTATTATTCAACAAATTGTAACACTATCCAAATATAGTCATGATGCTCTCGATATCTGTCATCCGTAGGTAACAGATATCCGGCGATATACGTAGCTTCGTACGTGGGAAGAAAAAGTGAAGTGAAAAAATGTCGACAGAAAGGTTTAAAAATGTTACGACTTTGGAAATCAATTTTGTTATCAATTTATTGAATAATAAAACAATTATCCTGCTCAATCTCGCGGAATATCGTCTGATTTTAGCCGACTCGGCCTACGGCCTCGTCGGCTAAGTATCAGACGATATTCCGCGCGATTTCGCAGGATAATTGTTAAATATAACACTTCTGAGTCCATTAAAAGTACTGACGTTTTCAAATTTGTTTCTCCTCAGACACCAAAGATACACCGTGGTCGTGAACGTCTTACAACATCCTTATATGGCGTTCACCTCGTCAAAAAGCCAATTCAAAATAATCCTAGCCCACGTAAACCAGTCGAAAATCGCCCCACACCATCTAAGGGTGTTACAAATATCAAACATATTTATGAGAATATTCATCAAGAATATTCATTACTTGGCTTTTTGACGGGGGGGAAGAACTTCCCAGACGAGGAATTGGTTTTCAACAAACCAACGACCACATTGAAAGGTATCCACTTTACTTAAAGATAATTTATTTTATCTACCAGGAGCTAATACTGAGAACTGAAACTGAATCGCATGCATGACGGAGCCTAGATTTTTTATAAATACTTTCCCGTGTGTTTTTGTTTTAAATATCTGAAAAGACGCGCTCGTAGCTCAATCGACTAGACGCTGAAGGCCCACTTGTGGCAGGTTGAAGTCCGTAATTGTCTATGCAGTTATACGACGCTCTTAGTTGTGCATTCTGGTTATTTCTACCACATAATACACCAACAAGTATTGACTCTGTGTCTGTTTGAAGCACACCGGTCGTAAGGCCCAAAATTATTATCAGATAAGTCTATCCGTTGCATTATTTCTTGCACGATAAATAGACATTAATAGTGTGTTGTTTGGTACTTCTTTTAGCAATTCCTGAAGTCCTTCCTCAGCCAGTTGATACAACCAACGCTGTACCAGCTGCTTGCACGAGCCGGGAAGGTAAACAATATCACATATAAAACATCAATTATAATTTCTCGACACTGATTAATTAAATCGCGCTCAACTTCCCAGTTAGCTGTAGAAATCTATCGCGTGGATATCTTCGGATCATTGTATTAAGCGCCTTAACTATGCACTTTTATGTCCTTGTAAGTAAAAGCGTTGACTTTGCTAAGTGTCTATGTTGAACTGAGTAGAGTACTGGCACTTACTCATCGTGTAATTTTATCTCTTTTTGATCCATTCCAGCCATTCATGAAGTGCCTGAGACAATCCCAGCCTCTGTGAAGCTACCGGATTGTCTCACCTATGAAGGTAAATGTAAATCAGTAAAAAGAAAAAAAAATTACATTCGAATCTAGCGACCCATTAGGCCGATGTTTATCCACGCTCGACCCCTTCCCCCTTCCGTCCCAACCCGGATACGGTGTCAGTCCCCCACAGGGTCACCACCAGTATCTGATTTGCATTCGTGGGATGGTGCAAGATAAATACCTGTTTATTCTCATAACTATTTTCTGATCATTCTGTATTTGCCTCAACAGGTCTTCATGAATATGGCTTCCACCTGTTTACTATCGATTCCGCCAAGTACTGCACCTCCGTCGAGAGCTCAGAGTGAGTGTTTCGTTTATTTTTTGTTTTTGTTTTCTAGCCTTACTAGGTGATAGTGGAGATATTAATTTTACTTAATAGCCCAAAGAAATTGTAATCCTCGTTGCGTTAGTCAGAGCTATTGGTTTACAAACAGCTAATGAAAAAAATCAATTTGTTAACGGTTCCAAAGTAATTTCAAGTATATGCCATAAAGCGAAGCATTCAAATAGAACAGATTTCTAGCTTAGGTTTGGCTATATCCCGCTGTAATGTTATGTTGATCTTTTTTTATTGTTCCACAGCTACATACCAGAGGCAATAAGTTGTCTGATTGGTCGGGACAGGTTTGTCGTTGTGTACAAGCAAAAGCTTGGTCACACTGCATACCTGCCCGATCAATCCGCCTATGCCAGGGATCTTTTTCACACTCTTTGTACCCGGTAAGTTTTCAGTTATTATGTGAACTGTTTGCAACTTTTTTCGTGGGATAAATGCCTTCTCTCATATCTCTTCTACCCTCACGTGCGATCTTTGTAATGTAAACGTGCAACCAGTTTTAAACGAAGAATCCTAACATAGTTACCTCTGTGATCATTTTCCCCAAGTTTCCTTTCTTAGATCAGCTTTAAATAAGTGGCTCCAAGAATTAATTTTTTCAGAGACATGCGTGTAGTTTGTATATATTTTCAGTAGTACTGAGCTCAGTGAATGTATTGATCATGTGCCCAACTGACTAGCTCCTTCAAGAAATCCGCCAAAAAACGGTTAATTTTCCACACACATGTGTGTGTTCCGTCCCTTAGGGGTTAATACTTTCTAAACTTTATTATGATATTTTCATATCTTATTTACTCAGGCTTGGCGAGCAACTATTGCGCATTGTGTTCTACAATCCCTCTTGGTATGTTCGGGTCTGCCTCGACGTACAAAACAGGAAAAGTCAGCACTTTTTTAGGTGAGTGTCTAATTAAGTTCAATTAAGTTCAATTAAGTTCAAGGTAAGTAAGTAAGTAAGTAAGTAACTTTATTTCAACTCGGGTTAATGAGGCTGATTAGGCCCCTAGCAAATACATGCTAATATGCCGAGAAAAGTAAAATAAAAAAATAAATAAATAAATGCATACATACATGATCAATTAGTAACTAACAATCTAACAATCTTGTTATATTGTTGTTCATTTTACTAACTTACACACGCCTTCATTCGTTTGAACGTGTTTTGTCTTAAATAATTTGTCGATCTTAAACTTTAGTGGAAATAAAATGTTGCGCTTCCGCCAATCACCTCATTTTTGCGCAGTTTGTGTGGTGTTACCTGGCATTTATCGTTGTTTTATTTTCGTTTCAGCGTGGCAGCGATGGAGAAATTGAAATTCATTCAGCATTCAGCTGAACTGGCCAAACTGACAGGTAACTATTATGGCACATACCTTTTTACCACTAATGACATCTCTGATCAAATTAGGAAGCTGGACACGAGTTGCTCAATGGGAACTAAGGACGAACACGCCGACCGTTGTCACGTGATATTGACGTCAAATGCCATATTACATGTCATATTACTTAAGAACAAAGATGTTTGTTCCAATTTCTTTTCGTGTCTGGTACCGGTGACTGAGTTTATGGAAGTTATGTATGTAGGCTGAGGTTTTGCTGATACCGACATAAATGTTTTGGTTTCTGGATAAAACGATTTGTATTGATAGGTTATCATCAGGCAAGTTAATTCAATGAATTATAAATTTTATAGTATACTGTATTTATAGTATTTTGTACTATTCAGGTTTTGCTATTTATTCTACTTTCAGGTTTTCCCGGACAAATTAAAGTGTAACTTAATTCTTGGCCTGTAATTAATTTAAATTGTAAAAATAATAAATAAATTATACTACACAGTGTTGATGTAAAAAAGTAAATGTACAAAATTAAACCAACTTAGTCTTAGCAGTAAAATTAGAGACTAAATATAGTTTTTGAGTTGAATACTTAAGGTAAAGCTAGAATAGCAAAAATGTTAGCTCGGGGTGTGACAATTCTAATATAAGCTGCCTATTGGTGAAGGTCGCCTCAACATTTCTGAGCAAAATTCTGATCCGGTACGATTCCTTTGATTTTTGACCAAAATCATGATCATGTTCTTCCAAGCAGAGCTTTTTAGAGTTTTCACTCCCTGTAGTTATCGAAACAACTTGTCATCTATGAAATGTATCTAAAGAAAATAGCCAGTCACTGTACCTAATAAAGTTTGTCTTAAGAAACTGACTGTTACATGCAACTAAGGAATTCATCTCCTTTTCTTTAACGTCCTAAATAAAGTAGTAATTATTTTTATAACAACAAAATGTTTCGCCTTCTTGAGCGTGAAATAGGTTTGATTATTTATTTACTAAAGCTGAGATCCGTTTTTGGAGTCATGTTACTGTTTGTTATAAAAGTTTTCAGTGATTGCATTTTTCAAATAAAACTTGCTTTATTAAATGAAATATTCATTTGTCTGTGTAAATCGCGAAGTGATGAAATGGCAAATACATCAATTCTTTGTTCAAGTTTTTATTTTTCAATGTTGTCACTTTTTTTCCTTGAGGTAATAAATCATTTGAAACTAAAGAAGTTGGTGTGTAGTCTTTGCTCTATATGTAATACGAAAGAAATTAGGGGGCGTTGCAAAAGTAATAAGGTGGCTCAAAACAGTTTTTAGCAGTTAGATTTTGATGGGTCGTTATTGCTTCATGCTACCATCATGGTATCAAAAAAACTGCTCACTCATCGGTGAACACATTGCTACCATTTTTGTGACACAACAGGTTACCATAGCAACAGTATGACCTGCTAAAAACACCCTTAATAACAGCTTTAGGGGCTTATAATTAATAGACGGCCCGGTGAATTTTTTTTATTTATTAAATCCATTTTGAAATCACTGGTTATCCTTGCAATGTGATTGGCTCTCAGCGGTGCGATTTGTTCACGAATCGAACTTTTTTTGCTCTAAATCGCATCTTTTTCTCAGCCAATGAGAATGGGACCGTAAACCAATACAACCAATCAGATTTTAATGCTTCTTTAAGACAAAAACTTTTTTAAAAACTTTTTGAAGACAAAAAAGCCATTGTTAGGCAATTTGTGCGATTTCAAAATGGTGCAAATTTGGTCTGAAATCATACTTGTGATTTGAAATCACGCGTATGATTACAGACCAAATTTTCAATTACCATTATTTAATTTTACTAAGCATGATGAGACGACATCTCTCTCCCCGAGTGACTAGTAGCGAGCGGAGGAGGCGGCTGAAATTCAGGCTAGATAAGACGCAACTTTTGGCAGAATTTTAAAATAAATCTGTGGATATAGGGTTGAGAGCCACCATAAAGTTTTAAAGTGTATTTTTGTTCAAGAAGGTATACGAAAGGGGTACCTTTTTGTCTAAATGGTCACAATTGAACCTCGGGGCTCAGCCTGTCACTGTATACAACTTTGTACAGTATCCCCCCGGTGGGGTGTCTGAATCATAGAATCCTTATTATGTGAATCTCTATATGTATTGTTTCTCTGGAAGCAAGCTAAGTGTTCGTAATATAGAGGTGTCTGTAAGGAGAGGTTCAAGTCACATGTCAATCAAACACGACAGACAGTGCTTTTTCACATTTCCAAGCGCACAGTGGAGTATTTTTGACGAAAACGAAAAGTGACACAGTGAAAATTTAGACCAAAACCTAACTAACACTGCCAAGGTTATGATTTCCTTTCTTTAACGCTAACACTTTACACAATGCTGAGACAGTTTTAAAAATATCATTTATTTTATCGTTTTGTCGTTTTGATACATACGTGTCTAATATACAGCGACATAATGTACAGACAAGGGTGAATCAAAACAGAGACTGTGACATGCTTAACAAGTTGTACTCAGTACAAGATTTGAAAATTGATCATTAGGAAATCATTAGGAATCATTAGGAAAGATTTTTCAGGGAAGCAGGGATGGCGCAGTGGTGAACGCGCTCGCCTCCCACCACTGTGACCCGGGCATTCTCTCTACTGAAATATCTAACACTTAATGACTGGTCCCAAGGGGAACATTGAATTTTGCTACCCGAGACGAAGTCGAAGGAAACATTGAAATTTGAGGGAAACAAAATTCACTGCTCTTCAAGGGACCAGTCATTAAGTTATTTGTTACGCGGATGCGAAGCAATCCGCGTTATAAATTAAAACGAATTTCTTTTTTTCTTCATGGTAGTCGCAAATTGGAACGCAAGTTGTTATTGGCTACTCGTACATTGTAGCCAATGGTAGCTCCTGTTGTATTTTCACCCGGATTCAAGGGTGCATTTGTTGCAACATGGAAGGCTTCATACAGTGAGCTTCGAGACTGCACAAACCCTCATCTGTCTTAACTGGTCGCAAAATGTGAGCAAATTTTATGTATGACAAGTTGAGTGTTTGATGAACAAACACTGGAAGCCAAAATTTGTTGCTAAGGGCTGGTTCACACTTTGATATAAGCATGAGCATAAGCCGACATACGCAGAAGCAGTAAGATGCAGATAATTAGCACCTCTTATTAGGAAAGTTTCCAACAAATGGCGCTAATTATCAACATCGTACTGCGTCTGCCGCGTATGTTGGCTTATACTTATGCTTATGTCAAAGTGTGAACCAGCCCTAAAGGTACGGTAATACGGGCTACAGTTTTCTTCAACTTGTCTTGCAACATTGTTGTATTGCAAGTTGAAACCCTCTGTTGTCCGTATTACCACGTTTTGACCAACTTGCCTCGCAACAAAATACAATGTTGCAAGTTGAGGCAACATGTTGCACAAAGTAGAATCCAGTTCTACTTTCTGCAACAAATTTTAGTTTTGCTGCTCGTACTACCACTGAAGCTTCAACTTGTCTCGCAACAAATTTGAATTCAACGCTTGTGATTGGCTTTCGCGAAGCCCAGACACACGGCAAATAATAAAAAAAAACATGGCGGACCGTGAAGACAGCCTGAATTTGAAGTAGACCAGTATTAAACTCTCAGAAATTAAATTCATAAATTTGTCTTGAACAAAGACCTCGAGGGCTATCATAGTCTTTGGAACACTTCGTTTGTCCCTTCAAAACAAGCCGCAGCAAAAAGTCAAAAGGGTTGGAAGAACTGTCACAAAAACACAACTTTTCGTCTAGCTATATCTGAAACAAAACTGAGCTTCATACTGAGAGAACTTCGCGGCACGGAAAATTAAGAAGAAAATGATGGCCAGAAGTCGAAAGAAAGTTCGTCGAAATACTAAATTATATGAAAGGAGTCGCCATCTTCAATTACACGGGATTGACCAATTATACGTGTAGAATTCTGCAGACTTGCAACACTGTATTTTGCTGCGAGACAAGTTGGTCGCAAACGTGGTAATACGCGCAACAGAGGGTTTCAACTTGCAATGCAACAATGTTGCGAGATAAGTTGAAGAAAAATGTTGCCCGTATTACCGGACCTTAAAGCAGACTCGCTCTCTACTGTTCGCAACAAGTTGATCGCGCAAGGTGAAAAACTCGAAATATTAGCCAATGCAAGTTGAGAGTTTTTGTATCGAATATATCGTCGCCGCGTTTAAAGTGGCGATATAAGAGATACAGTTTTTTGTTTCTCGTATTTCGCTGCATGCCTTAAGAACAGCGCAACATTTTCATTTTTTTTTTGGAGTGCACGTTGGCGACTGCATGTATTCGAAGTAATTTGAAGGAGACTGTTGTTGGTTTCTTAGAGAAGAGAAGGAAGTGTGATCATGGAACCGGGCGGCCATCTTGGAATTTTGGGACTGTTGAAGGCCCGCAGAAATACCTAAGACCACAAGTACAGCCAAAATAAAGACGTTCATATTTTGAGTTAAATCTTTTATTCACAGTAAAAAGAATAAAAATCTTTGGTATATAATTTTGTTCCTCAAGAGCCTGCTCCGGAAAAAAATCGATATTTTTCGTAAACTTTCTAAAAACGACACCGGTGAATTTCAACTGATTTTTCTGGGAACTCAAGACTTCGATATAGAAGTTAGTGCCGATAACAAAGTTAAACGCTGGTCTTCCCTGTGAAAATATAGTTTGAAACTAGGTCCTATCTATAACTAGGACATTAATTTGTCTCACAATGGCTTCAAGCCGGGTTCAATTAAAACAAACACAATGACATGATTCAAAGCTTTCGAGAGAAAACCAAACAAAGCAACTGTGGCTGAGAAATAGAAGAAGGAATATTACATCAGTATGCATTTACAATTAAAAACGTGAGACGTATTCTAACTGAATGACAGTTTGAGAAACTAATTTACGAGTTCGTGACTCGAGCAAGTTTTGAAGTGGTCAGATTCTATTATTTTACATTCTGTCTTTATGGATTTTATTAATGCCCCCACTGAGACAATAAGCTTACTTCAGATTCACTCACTCAGTTGTGTGGTTTCTCTGGTCTCTATGATATTTTTTTCCAAACACTTTCTACTAATAAGGCAATCCTTTACAAAACAACTAACTACGCTACTTAATGCTTTTCTCGGCTACAGAGCCCTGATGTGCCATAAATAAATTTTCGCATTGTATTCAAATCAAATATCAGTTGCACTGCATGAACTGTCATTCAATTCTAAAGAGAACAAATTATAGTTTTGAATAATAAATCTGTGGTCTTTTAAGAACACGATCCACCATGGCGTTAGCTTCTATAGCACAGCCCCACGAGAACGTCACACCCGAGCCTCCATGTCCATAGTTGTGCAGAACAGAAGGACACACTGGATCCCACTCCAGCCGAACGTTGCCTTTACGAGCGGGCCGCAGTCCCACCAACACTTCCTCTACGTCCTGGTCTCCATAGTTACGGAGGGGAGGGTAGAACTCCTTGACTTTCTCAAACATTCTTCTGATTGGTGGATAATCGAGCGTCAGATTTCTGTCCCATTGGTTGGGTTGTACCATGCCACCAAGCCACAGTTTGTCGTCACCTCTTGGTAAGATGAACACGAAGCTTTGTCCTTCTGATTTGGACTCGTCAATGTCTTCGATCAGGGAGATGCACATGGAGTGGTTGAGCTTAGGCATCAAACTTCCATCGTTCTTCACTTTTACAATTACACCTATAGACAAAGGAAAGACATTAACAGTTAAATCATCACGCTTGGGTCAAAAAATGAACAATAAAAGCATGGGTTCTGTTGAACTCGTACTAAACTGTTTTACTGAAACACACTGTGTTTAACCTCCGCCAACGGCCACAGGCCACCTCTCAATAACGGCCAATATTCTTATGTCCCGGCGGACGCGGCGCGTACATTCACTGTCATTTTTAACCTCCCTATAACGGCGAGGGCCTCTAAAGCGCATCGCAACTACCGTGCCAAAATAGGCAGCTTAAGGAAAACCCGACAGCAACGACAACAACATCACCAAACAAAAGGTTTAATGAGTAGAACAATGGCTATGCACTTGCGTAATAAATCTTTGTACATGTCGTAACCGTCCTCTGCAAATAAAGAACTTGAAATGACTTTATTCTGCGTATTTTCAAGAACATTGGCCACACAACAGCTAGTTTATGTTTTTCGTATTTTCTTCTGGAATTGATAGTTGACATCACAATTTTAGTTTGAGCATGGTAACAGAACTAGATAATTGCGATATTTAAAGTTAAAATGTAATTTCAATTTTTTCTTTTCGTCGTCCTCCTCTGACAACGGCTATTCAACCAACGACTGGAGAACGGTATATACAAACTCCCATCTTTATTGTAAAATATCACGAAATGTGATCATTCTGGCGCGCGTCGCTGGTCTCTGCATATGTTTGGTTTCTGTTTTATTGATATATTTTGGTTGTGTTAGGTATTTCTATGCTACAGTCTGCATTTCTTTAAATTTGACCAGTTATTTACCTCTTAGAGGGTAGACATCTTCATCTCCTGCCAGTTCTTTGGCGCTGAGTCCAGAGCAATTGAAGATCAACTGAGCTTTGTATTTCCTTTTCAAGTCTTCTGCCTGATCTCTCAACAGTCCGTGAATTTCATCGTGTACAAAGCGACAGCCCTTGTCACGACACTGTTTGTAAAGCCACTGCATGTAGGTGACTGTGTCAACCATGGGAGCCATGTGTTGGTACGCGTCCACTACACCCGTGTCTTTGTTAACAGCTGAAAGAAAAACAAATTAACTAATTTGTGAGAGAAGCCTTTTAAATGCATTAGGCACAACATATAGATTAATAACTGATTATTCCCTTAGTTGTCGATGCAACAGCTAACGATTTTGAGTTAACAATGACTACACTTACCAGTTTCTTCAATGAGTTTTGCGTCATGGCGAAATCCTGGCAAGTGACATAGTTCGTCCATCTTTTCCAACTGTGTAGGAAGATCTTTGACCTTTAAAAGAAAATCGAAATGATAGGTGTAGATAAGTATTGATATCCTCTCAGTCAAGTGGAAAATTCTTGGTGAAATCCCCTGGAAAACTCGAGTAGGGTGGTGCTGATAAAATGGAGCTTTATCAAACAACGACGACGACGCCAAGTTAAATTAAAGGATTCATGAGCAGATCACTGGTTCTACACCAACCTCGTTCCCAGGACCTTTAGCCTGGCTTTGGGGTAAAGGTCCCGGAAACGAGGTTGGTTCTACACCTGCGTTTTAAATCTTGGTGCATTTCTACCCCTCACCAGCAAAACAACAACGTGAAATGACCAAGTTCTAGGTATTTTAGAGAACGTGATCCGCAGTGGCTAATTTTTCATATCTTCCTTTGGAACAGAAAGCTGTCATTGCATAAGCAAGGCTTCAGACGGATAATCGTACTTGAAAGAACTGCATAGTTGCGACATTCGAAGATTAAATGGAAATCCATTTTCTACCAGGGGTAGTCTTCAGCGTTGCTTAAGTTCCCCAAGGTCCTCATGGACGTATGGGTTATTGACCAAGTGTGAGGTCAAGATGGCTGGATATTGGCCAAGTTCTTTTTTGCGTGTTTATGGACCGAGACGAAGTCGAGGTCCATAAACTCGCAAAAAAAAGAACGAGGCCAATATCCAGCCATCTTGACCGAACAAACTTGGTCAATAAAGGATTTATTATATGGCTTTTGGTGAAATTTTGCTTTCGGGATGCAGCGGGTAGTCCCGAGCGGGCAACATGGCTCCATCTTGCCCGCTCGGGTAGCCAATCACAGCGCGCGATTTGGTTCATCTTGCCCGCTCACGGAGCTAGCCATATAATAAATTCAGTTACTGCCCCGACTAAAAGGACAAACATCACAACCTTTTCATGACAAGAGATGTTTTACTACAACTTTGAACAGTATGTCAAAACAGCGCAATTGTTTACTATGGCCAAAGACCCTGAAACTGAACCAAACTCTGTTTAGCGGCACCTGTCCATTTGGGGTCATATGGGCAACGTGCCAAAAATAAAATGCACTAGGTTAAATAATGCAACAAATTTAAAACACTTTCATGTGCTTGAAAACGACTGTTTACCTTCTCTTTGAAGTAGAAGATAGATTGTCTTAGGTAGGCTCCAGTTTCCTTTGGATTCATGGCCAGCTCCATGAATTTGCCATAGCTGTCCATGCACCAAACCTTGGACCTCTCCAGTGACTTCTCGTCTGTGTGTCGTCCACACACTGCCGGAGGCCATTCCCACAGAGCGCCGGCGATCTCGGAGGTGATGCGTTCACCAACGCCTGCGACTGGTGAAGCGTATTCTTTTGCTACAACAGTGACTTTGTATCCTTTCTGCAGAAGTTGTAAAGCTGACGTCATACCTACAACTCCGCCACCGATCACCAACACGCGAGGACGGCGAGGCGATTTCTAAAGAAACGAGTACACTGAATTTTAATGTCACCTTAATACGCACAGTGAATAACTGTTAGAAAAGCATAACGTTTGAAAAGGGAAAGTTAACAGAATTTCTTTAAACTAAACGTTGTTCCCAATCCTTCAGGATAAGCCCTATATATTTATTCCTACTCGCAGAAACATTGGGTGGGGTGTGTAGCCCGCTTACCAAAACCCTTAACCTATTTAGGACCAAAATCTTGGATCGTCCCCACCGTACTACCCTATTTACAACAACAGTAACAACAATAACTTTATTTCAATAGGGAAGCACAATAACCTATTACAGTTTTCTAACCTACGACCCTCAAAAATACTTATGACCTGACCAAACATTTGATACCCTATCTATGGAGTAGTTCTGTACCTCTTCCAGACCTGTATTTTGATTCGTTCTCTTATCCTGCAGCTCCTATTGTTTCAAGCGCTGGGGGCATTGTTTAATTCATTTATCTATTGTTTGCTGAGCCAATCACAAACCCTGTTTGGAAAGCTATGGACTTTCTCTATCTATGACCAAAACGGCAGACCATACCCCTTTGGGGTCGCACATAACAAGGGAGTATCTCCCGGGTTACAAACATGGCAACCTGACTGTTGACAAGGACACGTTACCTGAATTGTTTTTTAGAGCAATATTCTAAGTTGATTAAAAATGAAAGCTGTTTTAGTGGTAACCTTTTGGGATCAATGGTATTGCACACAGCTGAGTTGGGGTTTTTGTCCAAATAGCTAAAAATATATATATATATAAAAAACCGTCATAGAAGGGGGAATCATGAATTACGAGTGAAATGAGGTCCCCTTTTGAGATAAAATTTGCTTTCAACTTGAAATTTGTAATTGGTTAAGATCAAGAGAAGGTAAGCTGCAAAAATCAAATGAAGTGATAAACGATTAAAAAGAAACAAGGATGAGTTTACAGAGAAATCTTGACGATCGATTAAAAAAGTTATGCAAAAGAAAAACGAGTCTAAGAGCGAGGACAGGAAAAGTATAGTTTTACCTTCTTGCTCTGGGAATAGCTTGGCAATTTTGATCTCTGAATTTGCATCGGCATATTGGACTATGTTTATGTCTCCAAATGTTTTTTTGGAATCAAGCGCTCGAGGTCTTCTCCACAGACTGCTGCACTTCAC
Source organism: Platygyra sinensis (assembly GCA_019787425.1). NCBI lineage: Eukaryota > Metazoa > Cnidaria > Anthozoa > Scleractinia > Merulinidae > Platygyra > Platygyra sinensis. The sequence goes on from JAHPZR010013334.1 coordinate 124,893, forward strand.
ACTAAACTGATGTCGGATGACTTTTACAGTGCATTTATACCGCTTTTTACCAAGTAAAACGTGCGAGCTTCCACATTTTGGGTTCCAGCACCCGACTTGACCGTAGTTTTAAGGGTTTTAAGGGTGTTTCTTTTCTCTTTTATTGTCAATCAAATGTCTTAATTGATACCGATGCAGTGAAGCGTTGACAAGTCGATTTGTTCCACCAGGAAGCTTAATTACTCGAGAGGCTAATTACATCTCCCCCCAAAACTTGATCAACTCAAGTGCGGCACGTCCTTAAAAAAAATTCACTCTCATACCAGCGTTATAATCTGTATACTCTCTATCCCCGCAGATTATTCGAGTTGAAAGCCTTTAAAAGATTGCAATGAATCAGAAAAAGATGACCCAGGCGTGAACAATGTCACGTTTATAACAGATTATATAGTCATAATTTGAATTGTTTCAAAGGTTTTTCATAGTTTCTCCGGGGCATTTCCGTTAGAAATGGAAATGTAAAACGCCAAGCAAACGCGACCCGTTAGATATATGAAGTTATGCATTGCCAGTTCTGGTTGATGCGTGACAGCCGAAAATCAAAAGAGTCTGATTTAGTTTCCGTCTCTGTTCAATTCACTGACCTCCGATTTTCTGCTGCTGCGCCCTGAGAAAGTCTGACATACTTCTTTATATCAAGAAACACTCAAGAAATTAAACCGTGTCAGAACATTGTTTTCCTCGACCGTGTATGTAAAATTACACGTAGAACACTACGCGAGTTTTTTAAACAGTTCAATATTCTTACAAATCATGTAAGTTTTCATTACCCGATGTCATGGGGCACAGATAAGGGCAACAAGGTCAACGCTATATTCATTTCAATTGAAAAATATTATATCAAAAGTAAACATTTAAAAGCTCTAAAGTTTCTTCCAATCAAATCAATCAGTCGAGAAGCTCATCTGAGTTTCAAAATGTCCTACCTTTCTGAAGTCGTTTTATATTTTTTGCTACTGATTGAAGGAACTTTAAACTAATTAAAAGGAACACTTATGAAGTTCTATCAGTTATGCTTCAATACGTGTACAATGATTTCTGTGAATACTCCAAGCTACGTGACAGAGAGTTAATACTTAAGAAACCTCCTGGAGCATTCACTCATTCGGAACCTCACCACATAGTTTTAAATGATTTCAGACACGTTTCCTTGAACTCTTTAAACGTGAGTCACCAATTAAGATAACTGTATTAATTGTTGTTCCAGACGGATATGCAGTTTTGAACTATCGGCCGGGCTTTCCTTAACTAATGTTATTGTTTTAAGTAACTTAGTAAGTACCAGGCTTTTATCACTATACTCAAAGTGAGTTGAGTCTTTTGTGCCGTAAGTGTGGCAGTGATTTAGTAAAATGTTTCATATTTTCATCTCACCTTTTTACAGTAAAAGCAAGGTCTTATCGTTAACGAATTTTCTCGAAAGGTTATCCTAGCACATGTATGCACGTGCCTCGGTTATCTGGCCAATTTCAGACAGTAGAAATTTCTTGTCGTTTTGTTTTGCGAAACAAGCCATTTTACGGGATTTTATAACTTAGCACAAACAGCGACTTATTTCAGTCAGTACTTCCTTCCACATCGCACGTAAAGTTTATCCTGTTCGTAATGTGATTTCCGAAAAATACAAACGGAAAAAAAAAAAACGAAACGTGATCACTTGTGTTCAACTTGCTGGCGTGACTTTCACACTAACAAAAATTACTGACTCATCGCATGACAAAAGACCCATGAAAGGACGAGGAATGCATGAACATAGTATGGTATGGACGATAAAATGCAAAACAGTTCTAAGTTTTACTATGTGTACAGGGATTCATACGAAACAACTGCAACAAAACCCCATAACCTTCAAGAGCTTCTACGTTGAGAGTTTCAGACAGCAAAAATTTCTTCTCGTGTTGGTTTGCGAAATCGAGCCATTTTATAACTAAACAGCGACTAACTAACTAAACAAACTAAACAGCAAACTAACTAAACAGCTAACTAACTTAAATAAACTAACTAAACAGCAAACAGCGACTTACTTCAGTCTGTACTATAATAAAATGTAATTTTAAATGAATTGACAATTACTAGTAGGTTAGCAACTTCCTTCCACATTGCACGTAAATTTTATCCTGCTCGTAATGTGGTTTCCGAAAAATACAAACGGAAAAAAACCGGAACGTGATCACTCGCTTTCACATTCGCGGCAAAAATTACTGACTCATCGCATGACAAAAGACCCATATAAGGACGAAAAATGCATTAACATAGTATGGCGAATAAAACGCAACACACTTCTTAAGTTTTACTATAGGGATTCATACGAAACAACTGCAATAAAACCCCATAAACTCAGTCAAGAGCTTCTACGTTGAGAGTGTTTCTCGCGAGAGCTGACTTGTCACCCTGGACCTGGGGCTGGTTTGAGTACTTTCCGGCGTTTAACTATGACACTTGCGCGTGGAAATAGCGGAGAAATCTTTTGGACCACGAAGTCGGCCATTTCTTATGACGGCCTCAATGACAGAAAAATCAGATTCCATATATAACACAGGACGTATAGTAGAGAAAAACGGGTCAACGAGCCGCGAGAAGTCTTGCGACTCAGGCCATTTCCGAGCTGAGAACGCGGTTGACCGAACAGTCTTTCATGCGGATCACTCGGGCTTTAACGAATCTCGGCTTACAACGACGATAACAGACAGTATTTTCTTCACTCTTTGGGTATATAAAAAGGTGCATTTCCACGACTCATAAAACAGGTAAAACTATTGCACCGTGCATGGCGTGAATAAAATCTACCCTTCACATTTCCGGTTTCCGTGAACTCTTGCATGTGGAGAAAAAATGGCAGTAAATTGTGATCACACATCGTGACAACGGTGATCTTTTAATTTGTAATGTATCAAACAACGTTGTACATTTGTCTTAGTTCTCGAAAACGTTCCTTTTTTTGGTTGGTTTTTTAGTTTTTTGGCTTTATTCTTTTGTTATTTTCAATCGCTCTTCTTTCGCCCATGATGAAGCACAAGGGATGACAT
>JAHPZR010013338.1:2500-12500 GCA_019787425.1 Platygyra sinensis
ATCTTAGATAATCTTAGATAATCAAATTCTTAGCAAATTATTCCTGTAATTTGTTAATTTTAACAATATTTTATGATGTATATAGGTTTGTGTTTTCTTTTTCAAATTTTAATTTTTGAGGGCCATTAGTTTATCAGTTTTATTACTGTTATATGTTACCCTCGTTAAATAAAGTCTTACTTACTTACTTACTTACTTACTTACTTACTTACTTACTTACTTACTTACTTACTTACTTACTAGAAGGGAGGGGTGTCTCCAGGCAAACAGTGGTTTAGTCATAACTACTAGTGTGACGTCACGTCATACATCAGTGATTTTCGATATGGCGGCCAAATTTTTTGGTTCGTTAACTGAAAGAAATGTGAAAATTTCTAACTTTTTGATGATTCGATTACTTTGTTCAATGTTACCCAAGATTCAAAATATATGAAAGACCTCTTTGCAGTAATTTTCGGTAGGATAAGTTATTCGAAAACCTCATATTTGGAGTAGAAACATACTAGCAAGTGCCTGAGACGTCGACAAAGTTTAATGGATTGACAACGTTTTTCCGGAGCCCACGCAGAAATGCGGAGATGTCCTGATCCCAGAATAGGAAGTTTGGTACATGGTATATTAAGTTTGCTCTGTGCTGAGAATTAAGCCTTCAGTACTTATGGTTCGTCTCAACAATCCCTTCAAAGTTAACGGAATGGCATTTGGAGAGCGACTTCACAATACCCGGCCACGAATTGCGTGACGTAGTTCCGCAGTGTTGTATAGCGATATTCACTGTTTACAAACAAGTCTTTTGATATTTAAATTTTGCCAACCACAGAACAAAAGAATCCTTTGTTTCGAGAGCCAATAAACCTCTGGTTGGTACATTAAGTTTTTCTCTTTTGTTTCCATATGCAAATATTTATTGACTGCGGGACATCGGGAGCAGGCATTTAAGTAATGATCCGCGTAAAAACTAGGCAGGCAATTGGCAAAATCGATTAAGAGGTGGGAAAAAATTATTTTTAAATTCAATTAAATCGATGCATCTGATTGGCTGATATCGAAAAATCGTAGAAAAAAGCAATAAAAAAGTGACATCAACAAAAATTTTTTTTGATATGTGCCCCATCTCTCTAAAATCTATCTGCCGGTAAAATTTTAGCATTGTTCTATGCGCCAATCATAAGTTAGCCTTTTGGCGCATCAAAATTTTGTTCGTTTAAGATATGTTAAATTTACAAATGCAACGAATTCAAATCCAAAATAAAAAGATATTCGAACGGATTCCAGTGTATCTACTTTTCAATTTGAAATTCAAATTTCAAGCTTTTTGCGTGTGGACCAATCACATACGTTGAGTTTAATTTGATTCGAGTGATCAGCGCCGAAATAATAACTGCCGCTATTTCCACGGTCTATTGTTCTTTTGCCTAGTTCTTGCACGGATCATTACTTAATGTTACGCAATCGTGGCCGTGTTTTCTGAAGGTTAGCCCTTCTGGAGCACACAGGCAGTCATCTACCCCACAAAATTTAAAAACACAAGCATTCAACCAGCTAACAGCTGGTAAACATAGACACTCTTGACCTTTCACCAATCGAACAAAGTTTAGTACGCGAGAAATCAAACCGACATGTACGCCCTCGAACTCAAAAAGGATTGTTGAGCAAAATGGCTCATCACATTGAGAAAAAACTAACGATGGCAGGAAAGTTATATCAAAGAGGAACAAAACCTCCTATTATGGGGTACTTCTGTTGAAAACTTGAAGAGAAAACGGCGGGCGTTTTGGGTGGCCTTTACTTGACCGGAAGTCAAGATGGCGGTAACCCCACTTGACCCGATTTGTTTTCAATAAAATTTGGAACTAAAAACGCACACAAAAACAACAAACAGTTTTACTCACAGACAATATCCACTACAAAGCTTGCACATTTATGCCAAATTAGTGAATAATAGCGCAATAATAGCTTGTGTTATTCTCTTTTTATTTGAATTCAATGGAGTCCCGACGCCAAATCTGGGCAAGCCGAGCGAAGCTTCGACTTGTTGCTATGTGACGTCACACTGGCAGTGATGAGTCAGTCTCTGACAGATCTCGAAAACAATAGAGTCACCCCCTCCCTCCTGGACCCCAAGTACGCATTGCAGACCTATTTTTTTCAAAAGATGAGCCCTTCTTTATTAAATTTGGGAAATCTATCCAAAGCAAGCTCAAGAATGCCAGGAATTCCGCAAAATTTGGAATTTATTTACCCCATTAACGTCTGTGCCGGCCTCAACCGGCCGTGACGAGCATTGGCCTTTGTTCCATTCTGATGTCATCCCCTTTGACCAAGGAGGAAAAGATATTGTTTGCAATGAAACCCAGATCAGGAGTGATCGGCTCGATGGAGCCTGAAATATACACGAAAGTGCTCAAAAATTTGAGTGAAAAATCTCGGAGCAAAATTTCCTGCCACCACATTTAGCTTCTCCATGGTAAAAATTGCCGTGTTGATGATCCTTTCTCAGAAATTTTTCAACTCAGTGGAAGCAAGCCCAGAAAAAAGCTAATCACTGCAGCAAGAAAACAAGAAAAGGAGAAAAAGGCAAGGCAAAAATATATATAAAAAAAAAGCCTGAAGACGTTGGTTGCATGTTGTAAAACGTGGTGCTAGTGGAAAGAAAGGCATGCGGTCAAGTGGCAAATGCCTCTTTAGCTGATTCGAGCTAAATGTGGCTCATAACCAGGCTGAAGATCTCAAAACTGTCCAAAAAATACGTTTTTGGCAAAAAGCTATGGCATTCAATGGGTTAAGACTTCAATCATCGTCAATCATTTTGTTATACACGTACAGTATTGATGGATGTGTTCTTTGCAGTTTATCCGCTGACGTGTAATCTAAACATGCCATGTCCGAGTCGTACATGTGATGTAAATGGAGAGTGAGATAAAGAATTGAAGACTTAGAAAACGTATGTCATACATGTAAGTTGTAACTCAGAATGATTTTATGATAATAATAAGTAAGTTATTTAAGGACGGTGCCTACTATTGTCATTGCGCATACGGTCTGCGCATCTCGAGATACTTGGATTTCCTATGGGTGGTGCTTATAATACGGGATATTTTTGCGCGGTTCAAAACTATGCGGAGAAAGTAGAACTTAGCAAATGCTCTTGGTATCCAAAAAGAAAATTGGGGGTAACCACGCATTTTTCAGAGATAATTAAGCTTCAATTAGGGAAAAAACGCCATACATTGCTTTGTATTTTAAGGCGTTTTACAAATATTGCTGATTAATTATCTTCGAAAAATGCGTGGTAACCCCCAATTTTCTTTTCGGATTTCAATAGCACTCGTTGTGATTTGCTTTTCCCGCATATTCAGTGAACCGCGCAAAAATACCTTTGAATTAGTAGGCACCGTCCTTAATTTCAGAACATAAGCTATTTGGCTGTAATGTTGTAGTCTTGCTAATACTAAGTACTGAAATATTTTTATTTAAGCTATTGACATACTCTAGAGATGTGTTTTGTAATAATACAGCTCAGAACCCTGCAGTAAAAATAAGTGTTGTTAGTTGTCGTTGTGGTTAACTTAAAAGACCATGAAGCAAGTCAGTTATGGTTCACGTGAAATTAACGGACAGCACTCCTTCACCTTATAAAGTCGGTTAAATTAATAATTATATATTGTGACAAGTGAATAAACATGGTGAATTTTGTGCTCGGTATAAATTTGAAAGTGAATTAATCTATATGACACGAGCATGGGACAAAGAAAAATCTGAGTTCCCGACAGGAATCGAACCCATGACCTCCCGAACACCGCGGGCGGGCGCTATCCACTGAGCTACGAGAACTCCTGGAGAGCAAGGTCATTTTAACTGAGTTCATATGTGAGAGGCATTCCAGCATACTGCTAGGAGGCACTGTCGAAGTCATCATGAGTAGTGATAAATGAATAAAGATGTGAATTTTGTGCTCGGTAATAAATGTGAAAGGCGAATTAATCTACATGACACGGGACTCGGGGACTCAGGTTTTTCTTTGTCCCATGCTCATGTCATGTAGATTAATTCACCTTTCACAATTATATATTTTGTTTACTCCATATTGCTGTAGAAGATCTTGTCTAGAATTCTGCCCACATGACCCGTGTGTTGATGAAATTAATTAAAGGCTATGTTCACCAGCACACATCAAGCATATTAAGGCAGCATCCACTCAACGCGGGAGAAATTTGAAACCGCAGGTTTCATTTTCTACAGGCTTAAAATCCACACTAATCCTTCAAGGAAAACAGTCAGGGCTTATCAAAAATGCTCTTAGAACAAGACGAATTTGAAAACAATGACTTTCCATTTTTGTGTAGAGGGATAAACGATCATTTTTCAAGTTCCCCTGGGTAGCGTCTACGGGGCCGTTAAGGCAATAGTATGATGGATGTTGATAATTATAAGGGCATTTTGTAAATACTGTTAGATCTTTCTTTTTGGTATTCAGGTTATCCCACGCCTAGCCTGCGAACGCAGACGTATTTCTGGCTGTCGATTGTCTCCAGTGACAGCCGGAAATAAGTCTGCGTTCCCAGGCTATCCTCCCCGGCAATCAATAAAACAGTTAGGGCTGATGGTGGCTGCTCTATAAATACTGTAATAAATTCTTAAAACTTAACCCTTGTTCTCCAAACTACAGACCACGCAATGTGCTTCTAATAAAAACATTGTACAAGTTCATACAGTTTCTGTGCCTGTAATTGAATCACATGGATGTCACAATTTGCTGAATGGCAGTCTTAGATATGTTTAAAACTTCTTTTGGCATTAAGTGCTGTTACAGACTAAAAACTGCAATTTGGAATACTTTTTGCGTGTTTTGTTTCTCTTCTAGATCAGGATTGCTTGGAGTGCGTTGTACAAAAATGGATAAGTTATCTGACCTTGCCCTGAAGTCGCAAACTGTCTGTGGTGCTGTTCATTTTGTTCTGTTTCTGGTCTCCTGGCCCACAATAATTAGTTTGCTGACAGGCTTCCTGGACAAAGATAGACTGACCTTTCAACTGTCACCCTGAGCCAAGTGACGTCACCAAACAACTCTGTTATGGAGACTACATTTCCAGTGTGAGCCCATTGTTAATACCACTTAATTTTGCTTAGATCACTTTTCGGTATTTTGGGGTTTCCTTTGGATAGTCTTCAGTCTTTACTCAGTGTCTTAGGTCACTAAGATGCTGAATCAAGGAATCAAGGAATGAAAGCATGATCCAAAGCGATTCAAGGTGGAACATTTCTTTTCCCAATGTTTGCATTCCAAAAAAAAAAAAAACTTGCTGTCCTTAGGTGTGATGACGGGGGCTGTTCTGTGGCTTTCAGACCCTCATCTTCCCCCCCCCCCCCCCAAGTGGGGGGTATCCTCTGCTGCGCAGCAAGGATGACCCCCCACTTGGGGGGGGGGGGGGGATGATGAGGGTCTGTAAGCCACAGAACAGCCCCCGTCATCACACCTAAGGACAGCAAGTTTTTTTTTTTTTTGGAATGCAAACATTGGGAAAAGAAATGTTCCACCTTGAATCGCTTTGGATCATGCTTTCATTCCTTGATTCCTTGATTCAGCATCTTAGTGACCTAAGACACTGTGTAAAGACTGAAGACTATCCAAAGGAAACCCCAAAATACCGAAAAGTGATCTAAGCAAAATTAAGTGGTATTAACAATGGGCTCACACTGGAAATGTAGTCTCCATAACAGAGTTGTTTGGTGACATCACTTGGCTCAGGGTGACAGTTGAAGGTCAGTCTATCTTTGTCCAGGAAGCCTGTCAGCAAACTAATTATTGTGGGCCAGGAGACTAGAAACAGAACAAAATGAACAGCACCACAGACAGTTTGCGACTTCAGGGCAAGGTCAGATAACTTATCCATTTTTGTACAACGCACTCCAAGCAATCCTGATCTAGAAGAGAAACAAGACAAACAAAAGTATTCCTAAATGCAGTTTTTAGTCTGTAACAGCACTTAATGCTAAAAGAAGTTTTAATCTAAGACTGCCATTTAGCAAATTGCTTGTGATTCAATTACAGGCACAGGAACTGTATGAACTGTTTTCAACGTTTACTGATTAGGGGGGGGGGGCGGGGGGGGACCTGAATACCAAAAGAAATCCCAACAGTATTTACAAAATGCCCTTATAATTATAACATCCATCATACTATTTTAAGGCCCCGTAGACGCTACGCCAGGGGAACTTGAAACATGATCGTTTTCCCTCTACACAAAAATGGAAAGTCATTGTTTTCAAATTCGTCTTGTTCTAAGAGCATTTTTTATAAGCCCTGACTGTTTTCCTTGAAGGATTAGTTTGGATTTTAAGCCTGTAGAAATTGAAACCGGCGTTTTCACATTTCTCCCGCGTTGAGTGGATGCTGCCTTAATATGCTTGATGTGTGCTGGTGAACATAGCCTTTAATTAATTTCATCAACACACGGGTCATGTGGGCAGAATTCTAGACAAGATCTTCTACAGCAATATGGAGTAAACAAAATATATAATTGTGAAAGGTGAATTAATCTACATGACATGAGCATGGGACAAAGAAAAACCTGAGTCCCCGAGTCCCGTGTCATGTAGATTAATTCGCCTTTCACATTTATTACCGAGCACAAAATTCAACATCTTTATTCATTTATCACTACTCATGATGACTTCGACAGTGCCTCCTAGCAGTATGCTGGAATGCCTCTCACATATGAACTCAGTTAAAATGCACCTTGCTCTCCAGGAGTTCTCGTAACTCAGTGGATAGCGCGCCGCCCGCCGGTGTTTCGGGAGGTCATGGGTTCGATTCCTGTCGGGAACTCAGATTTTTCTTTGTCCCATGCTCGTGTCATATAGATTAATTCACTTTCAAATTTATACCGAGCACAAAATTCACCATGTTTATTCACTTGTCACAATATATAATTATTAATTTAACCGACTTTATAAGGTGAAGGAGTGCTGTCCGTTAATTTCACGTGAACCATAACTGACTTGCTTCATGGTCTTTTAAGTTAACCACAACGACAACTAACAACACTTATTTTTACTGCAGGGTTCTGAGCTGTATTATTACAAAACACATCTCTAGAGTATGTCAATAGCTTAAATAAAAATATTTCAGTACTTAGTATTAGCAAGACTACAACATTACAGCCAAATAGCTTATGTTCTGAAATTAAGGACGGTGCCTACTAATTCAAAGGTATTTTTGCGCGGTTCACTGAATATGCGGGAAAAGCAAATCACAACGAGTGCTATTGAAATCCGAAAAGAAAATTGGGGGTTACCACGCATTTTTCGAAGATAATTAATCAGCAATATTTGTAAAACGCCTTAAAATACAAAGCAATGTATGGCGTTTTTTCCCTAATTGAAGCTTAATTATCTCTGAAAAATGCGTGGTTACCCCCAATTTTCTTTTTGGATACCAAGAGCATTTGCTAAGTTCTACTTTCTCCGCATAGTTTTGAACCGCGCAAAAATATCCCGTATTATAAGCACCACCCATAGGAAATCCAAGTATCTCGAGATGCGCAGACCGTATGCGCAATGACAATAGTAGGCACCGTCCTTAAATAACTTACTTATTATTATCATAAAATCATTCTGAGTTACAACTTACATGTATGACATACGTTTTCTAAGTCTTCAATTCTTTATCTCACTCTCCATTTACATCACATGTACGACTCGGACATGGCATGTTTAGATTACACGTCAGCGGATAAACTGCAAAGAACACATCCATCAATACTGTACGTGTATAACAAAATGATTGACGATGATTGAAGTCTTAACCCATTGAATGCCATAGCTTTTTGCCAAAAACGTATTTTTTGGACAGTTTTGAGATCTTCAGCCTGGTTATGAGCCACATTTAGCTCGAATCAGCTAAAGAGGCATTTGCCACTTGACCGCATGCCTTTCTTTCCACTAGCACCACGTTTTACAACATGCAACCAACGTCTTCAGGCTTTTTTTTTATATATATTTTTGCCTTGCCTTTTTCTCCTTTTCTTGTTTTCTTGCTGCAGTGATTAGCTTTTTTCTGGGCTTGCTTCCACTGAGTTGAAAAATTTCTGAGAAAGGATCATCAACACGGCAATTTTTACCATGGAGAAGCTAAATGTGGTGGCAGGAAATTTTGCTCCGAGATTTTTCACTCAAATTTTTGAGCACTTTCGTGTATATTTCAGGCTCCATCGAGCCGATCACTCCTGATCTGGGTTTCATTGCAAACAATATCTTTTCCTCCTTGGTCAAAGGGGATGACATCAGAATTGGAACAAAGGCCAATGCTCGTCACGGCCGGTTGAGGCCGGCACAGACGTTAATGGGGTAAATAAATTCCAAATTTTGCGGAATTCCTGGCATTCTTGAGCTTGCTTTGGATAGATTTCCCAAATTTAATAAAGAAGGGCTCATCTTTTGAAAAAAATAGGTCTGCAATGCGTACTTGGGGTCCAGGAGGGAGGGGGTGACTCTATTGTTTTCGAGATCTGTCAGAGACTGACTCATCACTGCCAGTGTGACGTCACATAGCAACAAGTCGAAGCTTCGCTCGGCTTGCCCAGATTTGGCGTCGGGACTCCATTGAATTCAAATAAAAAGAGAATAACACAAGCTATTATTGCGCTATTATTCACTAATTTGGCATAAATGTGCAAGCTTTGTAGTGGATATTGTCTGTGAGTAAAACTGTTTGTTGTTTTGTGTGCGTTTTTAGTTCCAAATTTTATTGAAAACAAATCGGGTCAAGTGGGGTTACCGCCATCTTGACTTCCGGTCAAGTAAAGGCCACCCAAAACGCCCGCCGTTTTCTCTTCAAGTTTTCAACAGAAGTACCCCATAATAGGAGGTTTTGTTCCTCTTTGATATAACTTTCCTGCCATCGTTAGTTTTTTCTCAATGTGATGAGCCATTTTGCTCAACAATCCTTTTTGAGTTCGAGGGCGTACATGTCGGTTTGATTTCTCGCGTACTAAACTTTGTTCGATTGGTGAAAGGTCAAGAGTGTCTATGTTTACCAGCTGTTAGCTGGTTGAATGCTTGTGTTTTTAAATTTTGTGGGGTAGATGACTGCCTGTGTGCTCCAGAAGGGCTAACCTTCAGAAAACACGGCCACGATTGCGTAACATTAAGTAATGATCCGTGCAAGAACTAGGCAAAAGAACAATAGACCGTGGAAATAGCGGCAGTTATTATTTCGGCGCTGATCACTCGAATCAAATTAAACTCAACGTATGTGATTGGTCCACACGCAAAAAGCTTGAAATTTGAATTTCAAATTGAAAAGTAGATACACTGGAATCCGTTCGAATATCTTTTTATTTTGGATTTGAATTCGTTGCATTTGTAAATTTAACATATCTTAAACGAACAAAATTTTGATGCGCCAAAAGGCTAACTTATGATTGGCGCATAGAACAATGCTAAAATTTTACCGGCAGATAGATTTTAGAGAGATGGGGCACATATCAAAAAAAATTTTTGTTGATGTCACTTTTTTATTGCTTTTTTCTACGATTTTTCGATATCAGCCAATCAGATGCATCGATTTAATTGAATTTAAAAATAATTTTTTCCCACCTCTTAATCGATTTTGCCAATTGCCTGCCTAGTTTTTACGCGGATCATTACTTAAATGCCTGCTCCCGATGTCCCGCAGTCAATAAATATTTGCATATGGAAACAAAAGAGAAAAACTTAATGTACCAACCAGAGGTTTATTGGCTCTCGAAACAAAGGATTCTTTTGTTCTGTGGTTGGCAAAATTTAAATATCAAAAGACTTGTTTGTAAACAGTGAATATCGCTATACAACACTGCGGAACTACGTCACGCAATTCGTGGCCGGGTATTGTGAAGTCGCTCTCCAAATGCCATTCCGTTAACTTTGAAGGGATTGTTGAGACGAACCATAAGTACTGAAGGCTTAATTCTCAGCACAGAGCAAACTTAATATACCATGTACCAAACTTCCTATTCTG
>JAHPZR010013339.1:0-2500 GCA_019787425.1 Platygyra sinensis
GCGGTAACACTAAACGTTAACTCTAAGCCTAACCTTGTTCCGTAATCCTAGTTTCAAGCCGTAGCCCTAAGCGTTAACTCTAAGACTAACCTTGTTCCGTAACCCTAACCCTTCAACGCTAGCCCTAGTTTCAAGCGGTAACCCTAACCCTTAGTAAAACCCTAAAGGTTTAAGTCCTTGCGGTGGCGTGAGAATGTGAAATCAAAATTTTAAGTCTCTGTAAATGACCTGATATCAACATTGTCTAGCTTGCGCATTGCGTGAAATTAACATTTGGCTGTAATTTGAGTGAAATCAACGTGAACAGCGCACCATAGAAACTTTGATAAACAATGAGTTGGTTAAAGAAAAAGCATTTTACTGTTTGAATGAACGATTTGTGTCAAATTTAACTGGAGATATAACTTTTTTGACAAGGTCTTTGGAACGCTTTAGAAACAAGCGACTTGCCGACGTGTGTGAAACACAGAACTTTTCCTTGAAGTAAAAAATAACTAAACGTGAGCGGCGTACCAAAGAAACTTTGATAAACAATTTTTTCATCAAGCAAAGAGCAGAATGAATGATCTGGGTCAAATATAACCGGAGATATCATTTTTTTCGACGAGGACCAAACGCTAAATTCAGACAATAAACAATGACTTGCTGTCACGTGCCGAAATACAGATCTTACCTTGTAAAAACATAAAGTTTACGTGCTAAAATAGGGACTGAAAGTGACTACTGCAATTTTCTTCCCAGTTTTGGTAGCTTAAAGATCAAGCAAGTGTCAAAGACGCGGTAGTTTGTTGGTGATTTTGCGAAGTGATCAAAGACTGTAAATATGATAGCATTTATTTATCAGCATGACGTTTTAACTATATGCAAATTTTTGCTGTTTGCATTTCCCATAAAATAATATGCGTCATGTAAAGAAACTCGTATCTCTTTGCTGAAATAGCTGTTATCAATTCAAATAGAGTTCATCGCCAACTTATTTGAAGACCTTTGGCATCACAAGAACACAAAAGATTTCGATATTTTCATGAACCTGGTCATGGGCAAGGTAATAAAATGCCCGCAGCCGTAAAACCGGTGTTGAACGTTTAACATACACCTAAAACAAGGTAAGCAAGGACAAATCTCTTATATATTGGCCAATAAAAAGTTATTCTATATTTTAAGCTGAGACTCGACTGTGTCTCTCGCTTCACTTTACGCTTTGACTGCGCGTACGCGTAAGCTGTCTCGTCCCTTTCAAAGTGTCACGCAAAGAACCGCAAAGAAGTTCTTGCACTTTTATCATGCAGCCACAAAGAAGTTCTTGCGGTTTCCAGGACTCAAGCTCAAGCGACCCGCAATCAGCCACAGGAAGAACTTCTTCTTGCGGATGCAAAAAGAAGTTCTTGCATGTGCATTATTTTTAGGCTGTAATGTATCTCGGTTACCAGCGATTATACCTACGTTTAGCCTTATATGGAAATTAATGCGGCAAATGTGGCTTGGCATAATTTTTTTGTGGGAAGTCAAGCTCCGTCGGCAAAAAAAAGCAAATTTGGTGAGCTGTCTACAGAAGAAATACAAGAAATTATGGACAATGCCATCCCAGTAACAACAAAAAAATCCATAAAGTTCGGAATGAGAATAATCAACGTTACGTACCCATTTAAGTTTCCCTTAAAAGCTATAAAATTTCAAACATGAACATCGAGATTTTACTCATTCATGAAGATTACGTAACAACAACAACAACAACAACAATTTTTACCTTAATGCTACTGAATGGCTTGCTAGTCCTGGTGGAACCAAATTTTCGAAACTGACAGAAGAAATGTCAAAAGAAGAACTGAATGTTTTTTCGGAAGAGTTTTTGCACCTCTGCAAGGAATAGAGATGGCACACTGTCAGTTTACAAAAGTTCATCAGTGAAATCCATCTGAGAGCCGCCATTGATCGTTTCCTTCGCTCGCTGCCGCTCAACAAACCGTTTTCCACTATCTCTGACCCCGCTTTTACTGAGGCAAATAAAGTATAAGAGCATTTGCAAAAGTCCTCAGAAAAACGAGCAACACTACCGGCCTAACAGAGCCCATAAGAAACGGTCAGAAACCAATTTCCAATGAACAGACTAGAAGAAATTGTTCGACAGCGGTGAGCTCGGATGGGCAAAGAGCAAAATTAAAATTCCACAGAACTACGGAGGACGACCTAGTTTTACCTCAGTCTCTTTTTTGGTCGACGAGGACAAGAGATTCAATGCCGGCTAACGCCAACAATTCTGTCCTTGCGAAAAATCCATCAAGGAGTTGAGTATTTTGAAGAGCTTGAAGTGTCGGCTCGTATCTTTACCAGCCATGAAAAACCATCAGGGTCTCGGAGATTCTGAAGATGAATCCGATGTTAAGATATTTTCTGTCCCTGACTCTGAAACTGGCCAGCAATCATCGCCACATATCCAGCTCAAACTGATGCGAAGGCAGCCACAGCAAGGGAACGCTGATGGAGTTCTTGTCGAGAATAA
>JAHPZR010013339.1:10000-16602 GCA_019787425.1 Platygyra sinensis
ATAAATGCTATCATATTTACAGTCTTTGATCACTTCGCAAAATCACCAACAAACTACCGCGTCTTTGACACTTGCTTGATCTTTAAGCTACCAAAACTGGGAAGAAAATTGTAGTAGTCACTTTCAGTCCCTATTTTAGCACGTAAACTTTATGTTTTTACAAGGTAAGATCTGTATTTCGGCACGTGACAGCAAGTCATTGTTTATTGTCTGAATTTAGCGTTTGGTCCTCGTCGAAAAAAATGATATCTCCGGTTATATTTGACCCAGATCATTCATTCTGCTCTTTGCTTGATGAAAAAATTGTTTATCAAAGTTTCTTTGGTGCGCCGCTCACGTTTAGTTATTTTTTACTTCAAGGAAAAGTTCTGTGTTTCGCACACGTCGGCAAGTCGCTTGTTTCTAAAGCGTTCCAAAGACCTTGTCAAAAAATTATATCTCCAGTTAAATTTGACACAAATCGTTCATTCAAACAGTAAAATGCTTTTTCTTTAACCAACTCATTGTTTATCAAAGTTTCTATGGTGCGCTGCTCATGTTTAGTTATTTTTTACTTCAAGGAAAAGTTCTGTTTCACTCCGGTGTTTTGCTCGCGTCAGCAAGTCACGTCACTTTCGAGATGTTTATTTCTAAAGCGTTCCGAAGACCTTGTCGAAAAAATATATCTCCGGTTATCTTTGACACAAATCGTTCATTCAAACGATAAAATGCTCTTTCTTAAACCAAATAATTATTTATGAAAGTTTCTATGGCGCGCTGCTCACGTTAGTTACTTTTTTACTTCAAGGAAAAGTGCTGTGTTTCGGCACGTGTGGGCAAGATGTTTGTTCTGAAGACCTCGTCGAAAAAATTATATCTCCGGTTCTACTTGACACAAATTGTTCATTCAAATGGTAAAATCCTCTTTCCCTGACGAAAGAATTGCTTAGTGAAGTTTCTTGAATATAAACTTATCAGTAAGCGTCTCCTACGCATCCGCAGTTGATAAAATTCCACGCTCATGCAGCTCTCTGCTAAGATGTGCAACATACATGTCCGCCGAGCCCAAACACAGAAGACAATCTGGCAAAACAGAGAGATTTAGATCCATGTTTACGCGAACGTCAAACAGCAAATAATCGAACTTTTGCCTTCTGCCTTTAAGCCATTTTCGCAGTGAAGTCAACTGTTTTAAGGAGCGAAATCAGAATTACATTTTGCTGTTTGCGTTTGCCATAAACATGGTTTTAAATCTGCATGTATCTATTGCTGGTTAAGCCAAATACTGTAAACTTCTTGCGGTTACATGTATTTGCGCTTTGTGGTAGGTCTCGTAACTTCTTGCGGCTTCTTGTGGATAGGATTTTGAACTTCTTGCGTTTGGAACTTCCTGTGGTAAAAAGCGAAATTTAACTTCTTTTTGCCGCTTGCGTGTTCTTGCGGCGCAAGAACTTCTTGCGACACTTCTTGCGTGTGCATTATTTTTGGGCTGTACTGTACAGTGAACCAATCAGAAAGCTAAAATTGCATTATCCGAGGTTGAGAATTTAATAAACATGTATATCACATTTCCTTTTCAAGACGCTTCATAAACTCCTTAGCAGCTCTGCCAGCTGAGAATGCCAAAAATGAGAATATCAATAGTGATGGACTGGCCTTTTACCGTGTTTTGACTGATTTGTCAAAAGGCAAATTGAAAACATTTGATATAATTTGTAACAATTATCTATGGGTATATTGTATACTTTCATAGATTGGCACCTTTCTGTTTTTTTATCAGCAATTCATTCACAGAAAAGAAGAACTATTTGTAATACAATTGAAGGCTTCTGTGGAAAAAGGGCGTTAGGTTTTTTACTCAAAAATGAAATTTATCAAAAACGCTCCAAATTTTGCATGCAGTTTTGTTTAGGTGCGTTAGGCAATGTTCTGCATGTTTTTTTGCTGAAGTTTGTTTCGTTTTCGAGATATTACGTATGCAAAAAAACCTGTATTTGTTGTCACGTCAGCACGTGACCGCAAAGACGGTGATTTCACTTAAAATCCAGCAAAATATTGATCTTTTGCAACGTGTAACCTCAAAAAATGTTGATGTCAGGTTAAAACCGTTAAAACTTTTATTTCACGTTAACGTGCGACCGCAAAGACGTTGATTTCACTCAAATTACAGCCAAATGTTAATTTCACGCAATGCGCAAGCTAGACAATGTTGATATCAGGTCATTTACAGAGACTTAAAATTTTGATTTCACATTCTCACGCCACCGCAAGGACTTAAACCTTTAGGGTTTTACTTAGGGTTAGGGTTACCGCTCGAAACTAGGGCTAGCGTTGAAGGGTTAGGGTTACGGAACAAGGTTAGGCTTAGAGTTAACGCTTAGGGCTACGGCTTGAAACTAGGGTTACGGAACAAGGTTTGGCTTAGAGTTAACGCTTAGGGCTACCGCTTGAAACTAGGGTTACGGAACATGGTTAGGCTTAGAGTTAACGTTTAGTGTTACCGCTTGAAACTAGGGTTAGTGTTGAAGGGTGAGGGTTATTGCCTAGGGTTAGCGCTAGCGCTTCATTGTTAGGGTTAGCGCTTCGGATAACGTTAGAGTTAAGGTCAGGACGCGTTAGGGTTAGTGCAGTGTTAGGCCAAAGAAAACAATCAAGATGTAACCTTAAAAAATGTTGATTTCAGGTTTTTAAAACCGTTAAAATTGTGATTTCACGTTATCACGCGACCGCAAAGACGTTAATTTCACTCAAATTACAGCCAAATGTTCACTTTACGCGATTTCACGTTAAGGCATGACGGCAAGGATGTTGATTTCACTTCAAATCCAGCAAGCTGTTCATTTCACCCAGCACGTAAACTCGAAAACGGCGTTTTCGGGCCTAAATAAGTTAAAATGTTGATTTCACGTTAAAGCGTCACAGCAAGGATCTCTATTTCATTTTAACTGCCTGCAACGTATAAGCTTAAAAATGTAGGGCTGACAGATTAACAGATTAACCCTTCTGCGCAACGTACAGGTCTCTCTCCTTACATCTGCGTGGCCCCTGATCCCAGAAGTTTAAAACACTACAAATCATGCCAATTTGAAGTAAAATCAACGCAACCTGGATCACAGATCCATGTTTGAATCAATCGATCGCTTCTTGTTGGCCATTATTATGTTGGAATAAACAAGGAAAAAAACACGCTCTGTAATTAGTTAAATATTATTGCGATTTACGGAGTCTTGTCTTGTCTTGTCTTGTCTTGTCTTGCCGAACGTGATCAAAATGCATGCCGGGAAGGTTCTGTTACACCTCGTGCGCGGGTAAACATGGAGGATGATGCAAGAAAAATTTTATAAGTCTAAAAGCAGTTCTCATTTTCCAAACTTTGAAGCTAGCAACGCTTGGCAAATGGGCCACAACTCATGACAGGGTTTTATTCTTGGGCAAGAACTGCTCTTGGACTTTGCTGCCTGGATCGACCTGACTTCGAACGCTGATAACTGACTTGCCGCTGATATCAGTTGCGTTGCAAGAAGCATCTTGTAAGCAGTTAATCGTCATATGTAGTAGGAAATGTTTATAAGCAATTAATATGATGCGCTGTAGGTAGGCAAATTAACATTCTGTAAGCGATAATCATGATAGGTAGGCAAATTAACATTCTGTAAGCGATAATCATGATCATAAACTAAAAAACAAATCTGAGGAGGAAGGGGGTACAGAAAGAGTTTTTTCTATCCTGTGGGTTTGAAATGCAAGTCAGTGATATTTTATACTTCAAGATTGTGCTGTGTTTAGCTTTAACGCAGTTGACACTTTTTTCCAGCATTTAATTCACGCAGTCAAATGAGACTCTTACTCTGTATATTTCATTTGACACTTGTACAAAATTATTCTCCGTTTCAGAATATGTTACCACATTACATTTTCATCGTTATCTGATGGGTAGTTAATAGCTTCCCTAAGTGACCAAAGTCGATTCAATGCCATTTGTCTTGAGTAGATGTAACTGCATGGACAGCAAGGAGCGCTAGAGCAGTAGCCAAGATTTAATTTGGTTATTTATATAGAACAATTGAACAATGCTTGTTTGATGTATGGATAATTTCTGGAACCACACAAGCTTAGAGTTCAATGTGGTTAAGTAGCCAGAAAAAGAATTCTTAGTAGTAAGGAAATGCATTTAGATGACCTTCTTTAAACTTCCACAGAAAGACACTTAGAAAATAAGGTGTATCAATGTTGCTTGGTTTGTACCTGAATAGCACCTTTCGATCAATTCGTCCCTGATGTCCTTCTTCTTCCTCACTTGATATCACAGCCTGTAGATGCAGAATATACAGTTCAATTATAAACTGTGAAATCAAACAATTCTTTGATAGTCCTAGCATTTTTCACAATATGCAGCTCATCATACATGTAAAATACTAAAAAGCATCTCATGGAATTTTAGCTGATATTCAGCTGATATTCTGGATCTTCTTCCCAAATCAGTCAATCAGTATTAGTCTCAATCTGAATTAAAATATTCACAAATACCTGCAGAAAAGTTCTGGAGCATTAGGTCAAACAATGGTATATAGTTTATGTTCACACTATAGCCTCAAAAATGACTGTAGGAAGATATATGATTGATTATCGCAGTTATACAAAGAAGTTAAGCAGTTGTGAAACTAAAACCCAAAACAATTCAGGCCTGAACAGGATTCGAACACATGACCTGCAATACTGGCACAGTGCTTTACCATCTGGGAGCTGGTCAGTTTGTGAGTTCCTAATATGCATGTAGATGGTAAAGAATTCAAGTGAATATATGAAAGACCATGTATTTGAACTGCAAAGAAAGATATGAAGATATGATTGCAGTTATACTCACAACTTAAGGTAAGGTCTGCAATGGCAAGGCAGAAGAAGCTGAAAAAATTGTTAAGCTCAGATTGGGCTGAAAACTTAGCAGAGAGTAAAAATAGGTCCGCGGTGCAGACATGTGTGGCTTACGAGCTACCCCGGTCCAAGAGGTTTTTAGATACAGATAGATTGATTTTCTTGCCTCTTGGCGGCTCTGGTTCTCTCATCGCATGCAGAGAAAAATCAAGAAAAACCTCTGGGACCGGGGGTTGTGGCCGGGTATTTTAAAGTTAAACTCCAATTATTTATTGCACCTTTAAGCTTACATTATACATGTTGCTGTGAATTTCAGATCAACATGCAGGCCAACAGTAGGGATGAACACATCCAATATCTCGAGACACTTTGTCGTCTTTGTGGCACAAATCTAACACGGACTAGGGTCAGTGTTGCAAACAAAAAAGCTTTTAAATTGGAGCTCTGGATAAAATTTCAAATCAACATGTTGATGTGTGAAATGGGGTTGACAGGCCTACGCGACTAAATAGTCCCACGGTTCGTGGCATTTGTACATTTGCCGTTTTCTTTTTGGTCTCTTGACCTTTTTGTCACTTCACTCTTGTATATAAAGGGCACTTGGTATCATGTTATAAGTAGAAAATAGAGTCGTTAGATAGTGGCATGGCACATTTTAAGGTCATAGGTCTGCATGATTTCTGCTGTTTTTAGACTTGCCACAAGTCGACCTCATGAATTTTCAGGGAAGAATATTTGAGGCCGCGAAGCTGCCGAACGAGCAATGAAGTTGCGAGAGGTCGACCTTTGTCCAGTGGGTACTGAATAAACAAGACGAAGGACTTTTCAGAAAGTCTATGCTGTTATCTGCCGGTCGCTTCCTCGAGTTTGACACCTGTATAATTTGCCATGTGCTAGTGCATTGTTATGACTCATTTCTATTGCAAGATATGTTTTTAAATCTCCAAGTATTCGCTTTTGAGGGACAAAATGTGACGTTTATTGTGAATGTGTTGCTTACTTGATTTCTATATTGTGACTTGTTGGACTGAAAATTGATATAAACTTATTTAAAAATCGGAGAATAGCAAGATATTGCCTTACTTTGTTCTATACTGAAAAGACGCGAAATTATTATCCGGATTTCGCGATCTCGCATCACTCTCGTCCCTGTTGTACTAAGCATTTGTCATTTGGTTCACGCTTGTTTACTTCGTTATCTTGTAACCCAAAATAGGGAAATCAACAGACAACTGGCAATAACTTCCAGGCCAAATCTACCCAGATGTTGTCCAGAAACAAACAGGCTGGTGGAGGAGCTTATATTCCAGCGACGCTCTGGGTGGAGAGACCACGGCGTTACAAAGAATTTGTGCTGGAAAGAAACCGCTCTACTCTTCCAGAATGCAAGAATGTAGAGGACATGCATGTTGAATGTTTAGAATAAATTAATAGTTTTAATTCTATCTTACGTGCAGTCTTTGTTAGCGTCTTTTTTTTCAGCTTACTGCCGCATTACAACATGTCCACCACAAAAAAAAAACATTCAGCTTCTTCTTGTGTCCAGTACCTCTCGGCCAAATTTACTTTGTTTTGGTTTTGATCCCAACCAATCACAAAGCTCGAAACCGATACCCAGAAATGGTTATGGCCCGGACTGGTGATGGACTAGCATCCTGTCCAAGGGGAGTAGAAATACTTCTAGCCGCTTCATGCTACGGAAACAGGGATAACTTCAGGCTGCTATGAGCCAGTCGGCTCCAAGGCTTCAC
>JAHPZR010013340.1:0-5000 GCA_019787425.1 Platygyra sinensis
GATATCATATTGGATCGGGTGTAGCTATTTGGCCGATGGTACCATTGCATTCAGTACAGTGTGCACGGCGTTTTCGCAACGAAATCTGTTGGGTAAAATTGTTTTCTTCCTCCAAGTTCCACCCCTGGGAGGAGCCCCGATATCAAGGCCTCGGCCAGTAGAGATGATAACTGTATACTAATCATCCGACATCTTACGGCACTCGCGAGTAACGGGATTTTTTTTTTTTTTTTTTTGCCCTGCCTGCTTCTCTTCCTTCTGCGATTTTTTATACCCAAAATTAGGCTCTGTCGGATTATGCTCGAAAAATAGAGTATTATGCTTTTGGGCTTCACCCGTGAAACAAGGGTATTATGCTCAAAATTATGCTCGGTTAGAGGTATAATGCTCAAATTATGCCGGACTAAAATGACACTTCCACCCCACCCTCCATAGTCCTACACCTAAAAAAAATTCCTAGTCTTTCATTTTTGAAGTTATAATGTTAGACAATAATTGTTCAGTTAAACCTTTTATGGGCAAGTGAAGCTTGGAAGCCTGATATAAACAGGTAACTAGACCTTCGATTATACCAAAATCACTGGGTACAAGTCTAAGGTATCAAGTTACTAACATATTCCCACTTTTATCAACTTTTTGCATACTAGAGTGAGTTGCTGGCAAACTTTGCATACACTTCTCAGTTTTTAGAAACAACGGCGTTATGCTGCAAAAATATTAGTATCATGCCAGCATTATGCCTTAAGCTCCAGATATAGAGTTATGCTCAATTTACACCGGTATAATCCTACAGACCCTACCCAAAATAAAGGGGGTAGCCCCGGCCCCTCCCCGAGATCCACCACGGCAAATTGATAAATACAAAGAAATAACAGGGTTTGATATTCAGTCAAGGCATTTAATGATTTATATCATGTTTTCAAACATGTGACAACATAATATTGAGCGTAATTGCATAATCTTATCATGAAAAAAAAAAAGTTGACCAGAAATCTAGTATTTATCTCAGCTGGGGAGTTCAGTCTCAAGCAGATACTTGTAAACGCAGTAATATTACCACAACTTGGTTTGATTGGGTTTCCTGTGCACTTAGTTTCATTGCGTGACAAACATTGGCGACCTATCTTGGACACGACTCCGCTACATACGCGTCTTCGGGCTTCAAAATTTGTTTACCTGCAACGATAAATAGTTGTTGTTATCGTCGTTCTCTATCATGCAATCAATTCAAGATATCTCAATTACTATAGCTGAATGAATTTAAAATATGGTTAAATCTGACAAAAACTACGATGTTTCGTGCAAGAGCCGCACGGTATGCTTGTTTATTGCGTCATTTGGTAAAACATTGTCGAAGCGATAATAACAGATTGGGTGAGAAAATATGGATAAACCCCATCTAAAGCCACAAGATTTACAAGGTGAGCTTATAATATTGATTTTTTTATTTAATAGGTTGCTAAGAACTAAGATTTGCTCGGAATTTTGGGTTCGACAGCAGAAACTCTAATTAGATTATTTGTAGTTGTTGACACCTTGAGGTAGCAATTTTCCCGAAATTGAGCGGACATTTTCCACGCTGTAATTAAAAGCCCCAAACTAATCTTTATATCTTTGAAAAGAAGAACATTTCCACTAATCACAACTTAAATCTCAAGTGATTCGGAGTTATACCGCATAGGGAAAACTTGTCTTGAAAAAATGAAACAAAATTAGATTTTGAAACCATGAAATATTGGTGGTTTTTAAACACGCGCTGTGAATTCAAATTTAGATGAAAATTCCTGGTTTTGGGCTTAAATGATTTTCCAACACCTCCTATACAAATACACAAAAAAAGGAAAAGCGAACTTGCTTTTGCAATTTTCAGTAGCGAAGTTCTTGTGTTAATACTCGGCTCTTTAATATCCACCATTTTGTAGCGGTTGGCATCATGTACAATTTTCCAATTTTTTTGGAAAACAAAAGTAGATCTGAACAAAACAAATATACCACGTTTATTAACTCATCATATGGTGTCTCTGAGCAAAAGATGAGGGAAAGCAATTTTTCAAGCATGTGCCACATTTTTGTGATTTCACGCGGTCTTCCGGGACATTCTCTCTTAAACCCTAGAGCGCCTCCAAGCTCCACACTGATTGGTTCGCTCTGAGCATGCCAATCTAGTTATCCTGGGCTCTCTGTATTCCCGTCTGAGCTGAACCCCTCATTAAGAGGGGAAGAGAGGGCTTGGGGACTGGACCAGGACTGATGGCTCGAATTACATACTAAGTTGTACTTTAAATCAACCAATCGCATTCAAAGTGGTACTTCAGTAGTTAATTCCCCTACTTTCATCACGTCGTCCACTTCGGTCTGTAATACTCGTCATAAACAAAGCGCGGTCGTCCGATTCTGTTATAACTCGTATTATTACAGACCAAATTAGACTCCACTCATTACTATTACGGTTACAAATCTTGCCCAGTAACTGCGAACATAATATACGCCCATTTTTTTTGAGACAAACCACGCGCATTGAGGTCATTTTTAAGCGTTTGCATCTATCTCTGGCCAGTTGAATAAGTTTTAAAAAGGTCCTGTCATACTCTATAAAATCATTTCCCAAATATGCGCATTTCACAACTATGTTCAAACTTTTTTTTTTTTCCACAACTGCAGAAATTCTTCCGCGCTCATTGTTTGATTTTCATTGTCAATAAAAGGAGAGACATGAATTTATAATTTATGCGATGCGTCAACAAACGAGAGCGGACAATTTGACAATTTGTTGTCATAAAAACAAGTTGTCAGTTTTTAATGCGTCTGTCGTCGAAATTCATGATCAATAACAGGACAGGCGCATGAAAAACTGATGTCAATTTGTTAAACAAGGTAGAATGCTTTTTAAATACGTCAAACACAGTATGACTTGCTTCGTGTTTTTAACAATGAAAAAATATTGTGCGTATGTCAAAAATATATAGTGATATATTACAAAAAACATACAGACGGAAAATATATTAAGCTATCTTGAGATAAATCATTGCCGCATTCTCCTATGGTCGCCTGTAGCTTATCTTTGATGAACCTAAAAAAAAAATTAAAAAAAGAACTATTTAGAAGCGTCAATTATTACCATATGAGACACTTTTCTAATTTTCTCTTTATTGGTCGTGACCTGCAAGAAACCGCTTATAAATAATGGACTGCTCATGCGTAGTACCATGTAAACGTGTTTTGCTGCAAATAATATTCTGCTTATGCGTAATTTTAATCACGCTCCCTGGTGAAAAATGGCAATGTAATTATTAACATGGTAGTAAGACTTATATTAATTAATTAATTTTATTTATTTATTTATTAATCTTTAGTTCTAAAATGTGTGTAACTCTAGCTTTAATGTGCGTATATTAGTGTTTCTTTTTTGTAATTGCAATAAAAATTAAAATTAAAAAAGAGAGATCGTCCCCTAGTTGTCAAAGAGTGATTTAAATATAAAAACAAACTTGGGATTGAATAATAAAGCAATTATTAAACTTGGTTATCGCAAAAAAGCGAAAATGATTGACTGAGGCGAAATATGGAGACCTAAGAAATAAGTAAGTTCGACCAGACACTGCGAAAAATTGTTCTACAGAACTTTTGGACTCAAAGATTAAGAGTAGTAAACGATTATGACCAATAAGCTTGAAGCAACTTTTGTTGGCTTTGCCGTTTAATCTTTAGGTCGATCTGCTACAGTGCTTTCTGTTTGCAATGATATATATTACTGTCATTCATATAAATTATGCTCAATTAATTTTATTTGGGGTTCTTGCGGTATTTTATGTTGGCTTATTTCCTCGACGATTTTTCCCTCCAAGTTAATATTCATTTCGCTGAAAGATTTTCCTCAGAAAATAAAATTAATATCTTGGTCTATGAAATTGTACTTCTGCATATTTAGAACACCTAAGCAAGAAAAAAAAGAGCTTCGAAAGGTCAAAGATTCAAAATCTCTCTTCGAATGCTCAAATTCTGCCAGCTAATACTAGTTTGCCATGTTGTGAAATTATCTGAGGTAGTTCTACGATGAATTTATGGAGGCAAGTAATGAGAATTTGCTAACTGACCTCAGAGTTTCTCCTTCTCTTCCAGCAGTCTGGATTGACTCTCTTGTGTTCATCCGCTAAGAGCTTGGCTTGTATAACATACTCTCTTCTGTCCTCTTGTTTCATGGCTTTCCACTTGTCTCCTAGAATCACGCTGATTGCTCTGAACAAAGCAAACATTAAACTTTTTTCAGGCCAATTTCCATAGTTTAACAACGGTGTAATTAGTAAGAGTCGCGTTAGACTTCAGATCAGGCTGTTTGGATTTAAGAGCTGGTCGGAAGTACCTCGCCGTGCTCTTAGGCAAGACACTTGACTCTTAAAGTGTCTCCATCCAGGTTTATATGACTGAATACCCTGCGATAGATCTAGACCACCATCCCAAAGAAGGAAGGAATACTTGAGGCGGTGGGTGGGTGAGAAAGAAGAGTAGAAATACTCCTGGTATCATAGAGATAAGAGCCGGTCTATTTACTACAACGCTCAATCTTTACTTGGACTCGTTGAATAATGCTATGCGGGTTGAAAAATCCGAGAATGAGTTATTGTTTTAATCCCTCCCCTGTCTAAATATATACAGTCACCTAAACGAAGATTCCCCAACTTTGTGGCTTAATCTCAAATCAGCCACCAAACAGGTCTATCTTACTTGCTTTAACAGAATGTAAATTTAATAAGTTTGATAGACAAGACAAAGAGAGCTTCCTTAAATCTCTCTTGACTAGAGCAGTAACAGGTAAAGTCTATTTTATAGCTTCATGGGCTTACATGTCTATGTGACGCGCATTCTAAGGGTTTACCTGTTATCTTTACCAGGGTGGGCCTGGGTGATTTCCGCTCGAAAGCGTTTAGCAAACAACATGAATGCGTTCATTGGTCTCTTGGTGAACTGATATGTGTTGCTTCTTTTCACTGGGCTTGAAGGAC
>JAHPZR010013340.1:10000-37185 GCA_019787425.1 Platygyra sinensis
AGTATGTACTGGTGCCTGCGGATAAGGCTTGCAACAACATCATTTTTGTTTGCAAATATTACTACATACATACCCTAATGGAAGAACTTGGCATAATTTCCGGTAGTAGTAGTACGAAAATCAAGATGTCACGGCTGATTATACGGACCCACACCACGATCTTAGAAAACGTATTCTACGACACCTTGCAAGAGAAAGAAGAGCATTTGCCACAAATATATTGGATACCAAAAATTCACAAGACGCGGTACAAAGCACGATTTATTGCAGGTTCGAGTTCATGCACTAACATTAAGATCTCCAAATTGATTACTGAATGCCTTAAACTAGTCAAGAGTCACTGTGCTTCGTGCTGCAAAACTATTTTGGAAACAACAGGTGTTAACTGCATGTGGATCATGAACAATTCGTTGGACTGTTATTGGCACATTGGAGGAAAAGCAACTTTCGGTTGATCATCAACATCCCCTCGAACCCGTCCTACGGTGTTTACATATCTCAACTGGCGAGATATGCCAGAATTTGCACATCGAAGTTGGATTTTGTACATATACTTCGTCGACTTTCAACACGTCTCCTCCACCAAGGCTTCCAGTCTACGCTGCTGGGTAAATCGTTGGCTAATTCTTCAAACGACATGGTGCTATCATTGAAAAGTATGGTATTACACTGCGGGAGATCAGATTAACAATCCAGGATTGAGAGACACGCTGTATCTTTTGTTATTTTAAATCCTTTATATCATCCTATTACCATATTTGGCTTCTATATTCAACATGGCCATGGTACATGCCATGGTACATGCGCGCGCGCAGTTTTCCTCTAGTTTTGCGCGAGCTATGCTTATTTAGTGACGTGTATGCTTATCCAGTTTCGTTATTTACGTATTTTACGTTGTTTTCCTTACTAATATGTCTTGCTAGTAACTGTGCTCACACTGTGAGTGGCTCCTCCTAAAATGTTCTGCAATTGGTATAGGATTTAATGGAGCCGAAACGAATAGTGGAATTGCACACATTTTGGGCATCCTACTGAAGAACAAAATGGCCAAACACCGTAAATTCCTATGTAAACAGTATGCCAGCACAGAAAAAATGTTAAGGGCCCCCAAACATTTGATGGCTTTTTTGAGGACTTCAGTTAGTGATTGCTCTCACTATCCATGTTAGAATAATGAGTATTTGCTGTTGCCCAGTGCAGATATTTACCATTAATTAAAAGCTATTCACAAGACTACAAAATATGCTCGCGTTACGTATACTTAAGGTGGAGCCTCGGAGTTGAGAGAAATCAAATTGTTTGGTTCAAATGAATATCTGTGCTTTGAGACTAACAATAGTAAACATGATCCAGTGGATTTCATTTTCACATGGCCTTTCTTGTTGTAGAAATACTAAATCAAAGACAGCTAATTAACTATGCATAAATTAGTGACAAAGGGCCATTTTTGGAGGAAATATCCCTAACTTGGAGAGAATAAGATATTTTAACCTAAGTTTTTGCCATAATCATTTACCCAGCAAACCCAACATTTATGCCAAGTTTGAGCAAAATCGGTGATTTGAGATGTATCACCTCCTGCCTGGTTCTGCCTGGTTTTCTCATGCCGCACACTCTTAAAAATAAAATCAACATACGCTGTTTTCATTAAAAAGACGCGGATACTCGTGGTATGTTTTAGGAATTAAAAAAAAAACAGTTTATGTCCCTCTTGATAGGATGTTCAAGGCCCACAGCGTTAGCTCTTTCAGTACATTCTAGAGTGCGAGAGCAGAAAGGTATGATAGGAGATAATGTTTTGTTTTAGAACTGGTATCTCTTTGGGGTGTAAATATTTTCAAGTCACACCCTCAAAACAGCATTTAGCACATCGTAGGGGTACTTTTCAAAGCTGCTGACGAGCACCAACGTAATTTTTAATTTGGAAGTCCCCCCTACCCTAATCCCACCTAAGGATGGCCCTCGTAACTATTAAATGAAGACGAAAAACACGTTCATACCTGACCGTTAAGAAACGCCACCACAACCATATGATTCAAAACCTTTTGAACTTGGATGTTTGTTTTTTTTTTTCGCTGATATAACATCCCCGCACGCAATCGTTCTTTAATTGCCATGTAATGAACATGTCACACGTAACTGTCGCGCGAACCTCAAAGGATGTTTGCAGAGTAAGCTACCTGTGAATGGACCTTGCATTTACGCTTATGAAAGCCAAGCAATTTAGATGGTAGCCATGCCATGTGAAGACATGCCACAAGTTAATTAAAGGCGCGCTACATTTCCAATAATAGAACTTTCACCAAGAAAACAAAGTGCGTTATTTTCAGCAAAAAATGTCTGTCTATTTTAAAATACATATTGCCACAAAAAAGCGAAAGGTCTGATGAAAACGGAGGCTTTTGAAAACGGTTTCAAAAGTGGGACCCTTAAAAAGCGCATAGTTTTGAAAAAGCACCGTTTCTAGTGTGGATAGGTGAAAAAAGAGACTTTGTAGGCGGTTTCGAAAAAAGCTTCATAAATTGTTCTTTGCATCAGCGTTTTCGTTCGTTTTAGTGTTGGTGATAGGCAAAACATGTCAAAAAGTTTTAGTTTTGAATTAAAACTAATCAGTGCGCCCAGGTGAAAGCAAAATTAATACGCTTGTGTGGTCGAAAATATTTTGATTTGTTTTCTTTGAGACGAAAACGGATACTTTCAAAAATGCGTTAATTAATGTGGTCGCGCCTTTAAGGTCAGTTGTCTGATGCGTGATGTAAGTTTTTGATCTTTAAACGATAATACTTTGTACCGCACCATACCAATATCAAATCAAGCGAAAACATTTCTCTTATTAGTCGAAAAAAAAAAAGAGTAGCAAAATAGTTAATTTTGTAGCTGAAGTCAGTCCATCAAGACAAAGGCTTTTGGAGAAATGTCATGCAAAAAGCAAAATAGATTAAGTATCGCCATTTTTTTCAAACACTTTTATCTGCAAAAAACTGCACAATCTCGAACGGTCGAGTTATAACAGACACCACAAAAATAAATCATGGGATTCAGATAATCTCCATACTATATCAAAGTTTTGGTCAATCCATGAGAGATACGCTTTTTGCTTTCAGTGTTCACTCGTGCATAAAAGAAACCGCTTTAATACCATTGCACAGAAATACAGCCAATCAGATCGCAGATAAACGGTTGCATATGTATGGATTATTGACCAAGTGTGAGGTCAAGATGGCTGGATATTGGCCAAGTTCTTTTTTTGCGTGTTTATGGACCGAGACGAAGTCGAGGTCCATAAACTCGCAAAAAAAAAACGAGGCCAATATCCAGCCACCTTGACCGAACAAACTTGGTCAATAAAGGATTTATTACATGGCTTTTGGTGAAATTTTGCTTTCGGGATGCAGCGGGTAGTCCCGAGCGGGCAAGATGGCTCCATCTTGCCCGCTCACGGAGCTAGCCATATAATAATAATCGACGATATTACACTCAACCTGACCAACGTGCATTATTCAGTATTGATCGTGTTGACCACTGTATTTTCTATGGCATATTAGTATAAATGTACTAGCGTTCTATTGTGAATGGCGTTCTCGCTGTTCTGTTGTATCTTGTGAGTAACGCAGCAGTGCGCGCTTGTTAACAAACTGCAGGCCGGTTTTTTTGCGTTTTTGAAGTGTCTGATAAGAGAATTAAGATAAAATTTCAAACGACTAGTAGATTTATAAAAGCATGCAGGTTCATATATATGAGATGTCAGTTCTGCAGGTCAACTCTTTTATCTATCTAATTAGATTATCGCTCTCGATTTCTATCGCGTGATAGTTGACTCGGGTTACACCCTCGCGCGATACAGAAATCTGGAGCTCATAATCTAATTGTATTTTCCATGGTATAAGCGTTGCATAACTAGTAAACTCTGAAGCGATTTTAAGACGAAACAACGCTAACAATACACAAAAATTAAAACTGAAATGTTTTTAAGAGGATGACAGATTTTTGTGTTATTTCGGGTATGTCAAGTGTTCTGCCTGCGTACACTTTAAGTAATAGGTAGACTACAGACCCAAACAAACGCTAAACTTAATAAAGCCTGCATTGCGCCATGAAAAAGAGTTCTGTCCTTCAATTAAAAAAAAAAAAAACACGAACATGACCGACAAGTTGGTCACAAATCTTTACAGCTAGTTTACATTCGAATGCGACAACGAGGAAACTGGTTGTTAACTGACATTTCTCAAAGAAGTTTAGTTTCTTTTTTTGTAACGAAGCCGTAGATTACAAACTTAGAAAATATAATATCTCTTGCGTATTACACCCACAAGTTGGCATATGCCTTTCTCTTCCCAGTCCACTATCACATACCGTTTGTTTGAGGTTAACAAGTTGAGGGGGTGGACTGTTGTTTTCACGGCGCCTGGCATCTGCGTTGTCACCGCTGACCTCCCGCACCAAAGGACTCTGGGGACTTGTGGCAATCACTGCAAACTCTGTCAGTAAGTTTACCTCGGGACGTAAAGTCAGCGCCGGAGGAACGTTCCAAGGTTTTGTTAGCATTATTGTTGCGGTTTCTGTATGAAAGAAAACAAACGAATAAATAAATAGATAAGCACTTCATATGTGTGACGCCGACAAGGTCATAGAGAAACGCGGGAGCACTAGACGTCTTTTCCCTTCAGTTTTCTCGTCTTCGAAGCCTCCGCTTCTTTCGGTCAAGTGTTAGGTGACTCGTGACGGCGACATTTTAAAATAGATAGTAATGAAGACGAGACTGTTTTTTCCGATGATTGGGAATGAAATACCGCCTTGGTTTAATAAATTCAAGCCATAACATAACATAATATTTACTTATTTTTATCACTGTAAGCTCATCAGTCACACTAAAAATAATACAAAATGGCTTAATGTTGTAGATAATCAGTGTTATATTATAGATTTCTTTGGTCCGCTTCTTTTAAACCATCTTGTAGAGTCAGGATTTATCAATCTCTGGGGCAATCTTTTCCAGAAGAGGGGCTTTTCGCACCAATTTAAATCGTTTGGCGTAGGCCAAGGTCAATTTACTCTCCGTGCATGCGTCTAGATTCTATTCTGCGCAGATCGAGGCGAGCCAAAAAGCGGCTGTAAATAAGTTGGGGCAAGTTTGTGATCAATGTTTTTGTTCCTTGCGGGTCGAGTTCACGTTCCTGGTTTTGAGTTTCTTTTTTTGCATGTTTGTGGACGTCGACCCCGTTTCGGTCCAAAACCCGCAAAAAAAGCACGCGGCCAATATCCAGCCACCTTGACATTAAAAAAGTTAAGTCAATAAACGATTTATGATATGGCTTTCGGGGAAATTTTTCTTGCGGGACACCGCGAGTAGTCTCGATTGCACAGGATAACGCCAGCTTGCCCGCTCAGATAGCCAATCACGGTGCAGGATTTGATTCAAAACATGCAATAAGTGTAACTAAGTTCTTGACGCTCTTTGTGCAAGAGAATATTGACAAAACAAGGGTGACATAATTACCTAATTTCATCCGTTACGTTTTGTTAATCGAGTTCTTTTTTCACAAGAATTTAGTATTCCGGTGACTAAAGATCGCAGATAATGCCTCCAGCAAATCTTGAGCCCACGCAATTGAATGAAAGCCTTAGCGGCTCAACAAAAGTAAACTGATGACATAACTGGGATACCGTTTCATGTGTCGACTTCTAAAAATATGAATTTAGTCTTCGTGCAATGGCACGCCAAAGATAAAAAAAAAGATCATTCCTCGAGCGCATATCATCTGTTAATGAGATGGCTAAGCGGTTATAAGCGGATATAGACATTATTTTGCAATCAACGATCTGATTAACTTTGTTATGGCTAAAACAGTAAGTTCACATAACTGTTAATTTTACTGTGGATGCCCCCCGGGTCATAACATCTTTGACTGTTTTATGTTTTCTTACAAGAACTGAATAAAAAATGGTATTTAAAGTCAGCTTTGAGTCTCGTGGTTGAGCAGGCTTTTTTTTTATGAGGAGCAGTTTGGTAACTGAAGTGGTAAAAAAAAAACTGCAAATGATTTTAACCGGTGAAGAATTCCATGAAATTTAATCAGTCTTTTGCTAATATAACGACCTTAAGACACCGTTATTTTTCTAGGCATTAATCCGAAATTCGTGCAAGACACCAGCTAGATTAGTCCATTGTACACACAAAGTTCTATAAGCGTAAATCGCTTTGCTATGGGATAAATCACTTTGAAATTTGCAGTTACTTACGGCTCCGTTATTAGCGAATGTCAAATTCAAAGTGCACTTAGCTATCGATCAATTCAGGAATCAACATAATGGCACTTTTTGAATGGAAATGTTCAGATATACGAAAGATTAAACATAATATCCGAAGAGATACGAAGAATAAACAAACAGACGATGTCATTAATAAATCTGCCTTGTAGAGTGGGAAAGAATCAAGGACTTCAATAATTTCTGTAAAATATTTTGCCCAATTATCAGTTGTTTCAACAAAATGTCGCGGAGTTGAGCTATTATAAATGGAGATAAAAAAAATGTTCCTTTAAACGTCGGGGTAATGGGTTTTTTGAGCAGACATTTTAAGACGGTCATTTGAAATTTCGTGTCCTATAGTCAGGAGACAAAAAAAAATGGTCATGGCGGGCACACAGGTTTAATTGCGTCGATAATACTCCTTTAAAATGATAAATTTGTCGAAAGCTCTATCCGGCTTAGTCCATCTTTTTTTTTTTTTGCTTTTTGAGATTTCATCAACGATATCTTTCATCGAATTAATGAGCTCCGAGCTAAATTTTTGTTTTTTAAACTAAAAAAACGCTAGCGAAATCTGAGACGAATTACATGATATAGGTTTATGGGACTGGAAAACACTTCTGTAAAAACTTAGGGAAGCTCTCTTGCTGAAGAGATCATTAGCGGAATCTGTTATGCAGGGAATGATGATCTTCGGAGACACATCAACAGCACTCAGAACTTAGGTCCAACGATATCGTTTTAACCGAAGAAGATCACCCGAATGCAACCAGAATGCAACCGGAACACAACCAGCATATAACCAACGAATATTTTACAATGCACGACTATTTAAGCCGAAAACATTGCACATACATTTGAGAAGGTTCAATTGGCTATAACGGAATTTGTTGTTTACAACATTAATAACTTTCAGAAGAATACAGCAGGTAGATAATGGTTTAACCAGAGAATTGTGTTGTTATTACAGCCTCCGCTTATTATTTATCAGTTATGATCTACAACAACTTAGAAGAACAGGCGTTTGTTGCGGTTAATGAACTGGAAATGAAACCTGTAACATAGAAATGCTAAACAAACATATCTATTGATTATGTTGGATGTCAGCGAGAGCGAATGTGTAAAATATACTATTAAAATAGTTGGATTTCTCTCCTCAAAAAATATCAAGCGTGAATTTTCACCCAATCATTATCGACCGCTGTACTGATTGCATGTGTTCGCCTCTGTAGTCTCTTGTGGTATGGTTTAAAACAGTTTTGCAACGTTTTCTCTTGCTAAGGCATGCAATATCTAGTTTTCACGTGTATCCTCTCGTGTGTACACTAAAATAATTTACGTGACCCGTGGGATATTCCGTGGTATGCCACTCAAAAGTATTGCATATTTGTGCGATGTCATTGAAAAGACAACCAATCAGAATGCAGGAAAGTCGTTGTACATACGACGGTATTACATCCAACCTTGTGTTGGTCATAATGATTGTGTTGGCGACCTGACTGTATATTCTATGACATGGCATAAAATATTTATGCAACGCTCTGTCATGGTATACGAATGCTTCTCCACATAGACTGATATCCCACTTTTGACTTGTATTTCCTCGGTATAAACATTCGCCTAAAGGTATACCGACTATACCGAGAAAATTCAAGTGACAAGTGGGTCATTCCAAGGTATACCACCCACGTGCTTAGTTAAGGGCGAGTCAAAATACAAATCACGAAATCATGCTTTTTCACATGTAAAAGGAATTTGACAGGTGTTCTCTTAAGGCTAAGAGCACATACATCAGTGTAGCTCGCTTATGAAAACTTGAAAGTTATCGGTTAGTCAATAACTTTCAATAACTTTGTCTTTGACAAATTTCTGGCCTCAGAAGTTTCTGATTTTCAGTTTTTAAGTTATTCAGCCTTGACACATCACTAACGGGTCTATTACAAAGCTCTCATCGACTGTCTGGCAAGCTGTCACAAATCAGCCTTTTTCTGGGCAGGCACTACATTTACGCCGTGCAAAACGTTGCCCGTACGGTGAAAGATCATTTGTTCTGTTCATATGTAAGGTATATCAGAGTTGACCTCTCTGATGATGAACAATTTGTTCGAAATATACCGTGTTACCTACAATGTGTATGGTTAAATACAACATCTGGTCCGATGAGCAATGTCTCGACGATCAACAGAAGTAATTCCCAGTCCGTGAGGCCTGGGAGCAAATGTCTGGTAATCAATGTTCCCTTGTAGCTAATATTCGACGCACTCCACTGTGGTTGCCTCGGTAGCTCAGTGGTTAGAGCACCTTTCATGAGATCGGGGTGTCGTGGGTTCGAATCCCGCTCGGGGCATTTGATTTTTTCCGGCATTTGTTCTGTTCATATCTAAGGTATATCAGAGTTGACCTCTCTGATGATGAACAACAGAATTCAAAACATTTCATACATGAATAAAACAGAAAACAATGCTGCTGAATGCAGAAAAAAAGTTTGATCCCTCGGTCAAACACAATAGACGACTATTTTAGCTTTTTTAAAAGCGAAAGATCTGTGTATCATACATGTAAGTTATGTAATGAGATGCTTTACAAAGTACAGTCACCATAAAAATAAAGGACTATTGACGAAAAACACGAAAGAAGATGCTTAATTACATTAAAAGCACTGGTTTAACTGTTGAATTTAACCAACATTGCATAAAAGGCAACATCTGGCAATTCGATTAAACAGCTATTTCTTTCCTTGTTTAACAACGCAACAATTTTGTCTCCAAACACAAGTTTGTGTGCAAGGGAAACTGCGTGAAAATCAACTTTAACTTACCCTCCATTTTATCAATGCTCGCCATCTCCATCATGTTCGCTTCGTTAGAATGCACTTTATCCAAATGGTACTTTAATCCATTCGAGAACTTGAACGATTTAGGGCAGTTTCTGTAACGGTACGGTTTAATTTGGCGCTCTTTGAATGCTTGCATCGGCGGGTGATATATCTAATCAGGCCCGATCTAAATATCTGAAATAAAAAATAATAATCACCTATCTAGAATTGCAACTGAAGACAGTGCCCTTGGGTATGATGCAACCAAATGATACCAAAATGCTTTTTTTTATATAATCTTAAGACCACCGGCGAATATAGGTCTGAAAGATGGCCTATGACTTATTCTAATAATCACATGCTTTAATTGGTGAAATCTGGAAGATTTTCCGCCCATGCTTCCAGACTTGAACTCAGTAGAAATAAAATAGTTATTACATTTTCTGCCGAGAAACTGTTAAGATTAAAAGAAATGGGTTATAACTAGTCGAAACGTATATCATTTTAGCAAATTCTTGAACATTTCTTTATCTTAAATAAATATATACGTGAACTGTGGCGTCTGCAGTTGATAAAACGGTTATGCAGTATTCTACCTTTACATTGGGCTGTTTAAACAAATTCCCGTGAATTTCTCAAACCTATATAAAAACAGTCGATTGTATGTACAGTTTCTACGAACCGTCTGACATGCAGTTAAAACCCGTTTAATCGGCCTTCGTGGAGGAATTCTGATTTTGCGGTCTGCTAAGTATAGAAGAGACTTGTTCGATGCGTGCGTGATGAGGTGTTGGGGGTTGGGGTGACTGATCTGCTGGTTTACACTCGAGCTCTTTTTTTTTTAATAAGAACAAACTTAGTAAGAACATTGAGGCTGAAATCGCTCGAAAAATAACAACAATTTAAGAACAACCTGAGGCTGAAATTTTTTTCAACAAACATCAGACCGCCACGACAATGTAAAGCTAACGTTTCTTTTCAAAATTCAGGGTCGTTACTACACAGTCTTCCAGATATATACATCACATTAAACTTCATTATCACACTTTCCTGTGTAAACAGTTACAGATTACATGTATGAGTATAAACAATGAACACTACATGTACTGTAGCATGTAGTGATAAGCACAGGTTCTTTGTCCATCACTGTATGATGCTTGTGAAGGGTAATTGCAGTACAGTGTATAGTACAGGTACATATAACAGTAGAATTGAAGAATTACATGAAATTCAAACAGTCTTTTGTTTATTTACTGACCTTAAAAAGCCCATTATTTTTCTAGGCATTAATCCGAAATTCGTGCAAGACACCAGCTCACAAAGTTTTATATACGTAAAGCGCTTTGTTAGGGGATAAATCACTTTGAAATTTGCAATTACATCCCGCTCCGTTACTGGCGAATGCCAAATTCAAAGTATACTTATTACCTGTTGATCAATTCTGGAATCAGTATAACGGCAGATTTTGCCGAATGGAAATGTTCAGGTATAAGATTAAACATGATATCCGAAGAGATACGAAGAATAAACAAACCGAATGATGTAATTAATAAAGTGGGAAAGAATCAAGGACTTCAATATTTTCTTTAAAATGTTTTGCCCGATTATCAGGTGTTTAAAAAAAATGTTGCAGAGTTAAGCTATCATAAATGGACACAACAATTGTTCAGTTAAACGTCGAGGTAATGGGTTGTTTGACATTTCAAGACAGCCATTTCACATTTGTTGTCGTATTGTCAGGAGACAAAAAGATATCATTATATGGCGCCAGACACAGAGATTTAATTTCAACAATAGCACTCCTTGAAATGATTAGTTTTTCAAAAGCTCTATCCGGCTTAATACTTTTTTTTTCCTTTTTGAGATTTG
Source organism: Platygyra sinensis (assembly GCA_019787425.1). Classification (NCBI taxonomy): domain Eukaryota; kingdom Metazoa; phylum Cnidaria; class Anthozoa; order Scleractinia; family Merulinidae; genus Platygyra; species Platygyra sinensis. The sequence goes on from JAHPZR010013340.1 coordinate 20,934, forward strand.
ATCAACGGTGTCTATCAACAAATTGATGATCTCGTAGCTTCATTTACTTTTTTTAAAAACCAAAATACACTAGGAAATCAGAAACGAAGAACGTTTGGCACTCTTCATGTAAACATTAAGGGCGAAGGTTCACCCAATCTGTCTTGATTCTGGTCTCTTCTGTATTTTCTGTGGCATGGTTTGCAATACTCAGTAGTTATGAAACGCTTTCTCTTGGTAAGGCATGCAATATCTAGTTTCCACGAGTATCTTCTCGTGTGCACACCAAAAACATTTATGTGACCCGTGGGATATTTAGTAAATAAACCCCTTCAGGCGGCTGGTATGTCGGCTGATAATGTCCGCGGCTGAGAGATTGTCCGAAAAATGAACATTTGGCCGAGAAGCGAAGCTTCGAGGGCAAATGTGAAATTTTGAGGACAATCTCTCAGCCAAGGACATTATCAGCCGACATACCAGCAAGCCAGAAAGGGGTTTATTTATTTTATAACCCTCCCATTAATTTCAGTTCGCAATAAACCGCTGGTAAACTGATGGTAAAAAAGCCATTGGTGATCTGATAGCGAATGCGCGTGATTGACGTGAGGCAGCAAAGTAAATTTGATTGGTTTAACTAACTTTATTTCCACTGTGATTGGACCAAATTTGACAAGCTGTCATGTGAATTTAATTCTCGTAACGCCCCTTGGATCAAAAATTCGAAAACTTGGCGCTTTTGGTTCATATATTCCGACGTACTGTTCCGGCATAAACTTGACTAGAAAGAAATGTATTTCAGTCTCAGAATTTACAACTGTGAAACACAGAATGTGTAAAATCTGTAGCACTTGAAGGTGGACTGATTTTTCGTCGCTCTCTCGCTTGAGATGAAGTACTTCAGCCGGTTGTTGTTGTTTTGAGCTAAAGGTCACCGGGGTTTCATCTCGCGTTGGTTTTCACGGCCTCTTTTTCCGAAGTAGAGAATGGTGTTAAACCATGCCGAATTTGCAAAACTTTCTGGAGCATTCAGACCAAGCTACGACTGTATGGTTTTCCTTCCACTGAATTTTCTGGCTTCTGCGTAAAAAAGGTTTCAACATGGTTGACAATTCTGCCGACTCCATGATTTCAAGTGCGACTGGAATTTTTCTCTCCTTCCTCCACGCTAAAGTCGGACGAGAACGGTTGGTTGATTTTATAGTTAGTTGTCACATTGTATTAAATCTTTATTTTGTAAAATGAATCGGTTTAAATTTACGTAGGACTAAATATTAAAAGTCTACTCGTGACTTTCTCCACCTTGAAAGACATTCAGGACATTGACAGCGTATTTTGGTGACTTTTTTGTACTTTCCGGAGCCGCACTTGCCATCAGCTTTGTAATGTCATCATCGCTAGACTCAGTAACACTAGTTTGTTTTGGTTCCATATTAAATAAGAGAAAAGAAAAGTTGAAATTCTTGTGCTGATTTTGTTTCTCTTCGACGGAAACAATCGCAGGACAAATATCGACTCGGGCGGGGGTTATTGCGTAAAAAAGCCAATACAATCACTCAAAAATTAATGGGTGGGTTATAATTCGTGATATGCCACTCGAAGGCATTGTATATTTTTGCCATGTCATTGAAAAGACAACCAATCAGAATGCAGGAAAGTCGTTGTACATACGACGGTATTACATCCAAGCTTGTCTTGGTTATATTGATTGTGTTGGCGACCTGACTGTATTTTCTATGGCATGGTATAAAATAGTCATGCACCGCTCTCTCAAGGTATACGAATGCTTCTCCACATGGAATATCCCACGTTTGAGTTGTACTTCCTCGGTATAAACATTCGCCTAAAGGTATACCGAGAAAATTCAAGTGGCAAGTGGGTTATTCCAAGGTTTACCAACCACGTACTTAATTAAGGGTGAGTAAAAATACAAATCACGAAATCATACTTTTTCACATGTAAACGGAATTCAACACGTGTTCTCGTAAGGATAAGAGCTCATACATGTAGCTCGATTATGCATGCAACCTTGAAACTTATTGGTTTGTCAATAAGTTCAACAACTTCGTCTTCGAACAAAATTTCTGGGCCAAGAAGTTTCTGATTTTCAGTTTACAAGTTATTCAGCCTTGACACATCATTGATGGGTCCATTACAAAGCTATTATCGACTGTCTGGCAAGCTGTCACAAATCAGCCTTTTTCTGGGCAGGCACCATACTTACGCCGTGCAAAACGTTGCCCGTACGGTGAAAGAACAAAAAAAGCAGAATCCGAAACATTTCATACATGAATAAAACAGAAAAAAATGCTGCTGAAGGCAGAAAAAAAGTTTCATCCCTCGGTGTAACACAATAGACGACTATTGTTGACGTAATGAGATTCTTTACAAGGTACTTCACCAAAAAAGGACTACTGACGAAAAACACGAAAGAAACTGCTTAAGGACGTTCGCGCGAAATGTTTCTAACATTGATTTTTTTCTAAACATTTTACCATTGAAAGATGATGAGTTAGTGATGTCAGAAATGTAAAAAAAAAGGGGGGGTCACCGACTTCGTTTCAGAGAGAACATGCCCAGAAGAACACCTAAATCTGAGTAAATCGGGCTTCAAAAGCGAAAAATACCAAAGTTGCTGAAAGTCCCAAACTATTGCAGTTAGAGCTTTGAAGGGAAGTGTTCTCTGCCAAATATGGTTTAAATGGACCTTTTAAGATAATTTAGCCAACTGGTGAGGTTATTCAAAGAACAAGTTCGCATTTAGCGACCATAGTTTCACGCGCCTTGCAGCCGCAAGATGACAGAACTCCATGTCCCGTGGACAGAAATCTTCATTTTTTTTTAACTTCCCACATTGATTTTTTTGTTCATTTTTGGACAATGTGGAGATAATTGTAAATTAAATCTGTTTCTGAAAAGAACAGTAGGGGTCACCGAACGTTCAAGATCGTTAAAGCCAATCAAAGATTTAGCAATGGGCACCTGCCCTGTCTTTGTTCATTTTACTACTTAGCGCGCGCGCGATGCATGACGGGGCATGTGAATTTCGTGCGCAGTAAGGATGCGCAGTAACAATTGGCGCGCACGTCCTTAATTACTTCAAAAGCACTGGTTTAACAGTTGAATTTAACCCACATAACACAAAGAGCAACATCTGGCAATTCGATTAAACAGCTATTTCTTTCCTTCTTTAACAAAGCAACAACTTGTCTAGTACACGTTTTTTACTCAAAACACCCATCGGAAGCTGCTCTAGCTAAGTAAAGGCATGTTTGCGTGCAAGGGAAACTCATGAAAATTAACCTTGACCGGTTTTTCGTATCTCCTTCCAGTTCGCTTCGTTAGAATGCTTTTTATCCAAATTGTTTTTTAAGCCATTCGAGATCTTGAACGATTTAGGGCAGTTTCTATAACGGTACGGTTTAATTTGGCGCTCTTTGAACTCTTGCATCGGCGGGTGATATATCTAATCAGGCCTGATCTAAATATCTGAAATAAAAAATAATATCACCTATCTATAGAATTGCACTGAAATGAAGACAGTGCCCTTCGGTATGATGCAACCAAATGACACCAAAATGCCTTTTTTGTAGCCACCCGGCGAATATAGGTCTGAGAGATAATCACATGCTTTAATTGCGGAAATCTGAAAGATTTTCCCCGCATCCTTCCAGACTTGAACCCAGTAGAAAAAAAATAGTGATTACATTTTTTGCCGAGAAACTCATAGGATTAAAAGAAATAGGTTATAACTAGTCGAAACGTATATCATTTTAGCAAATTCTTGAACATTTCTTAGCGTGCGTTCGTTTGGGATCAATCCAGAATAAGAATAATTGGAATAATGCGAGCAAGCGTTTGTTTGGGAGCTATTCTCATTCCGGAATACCTGGATTTCCATTCCTGCTATTCTGCTCCTAGGAGCAGAATAGCCGGAATATATTCCGGAATATATTCTTATTCCGGAATATCCCAAACGAACGCGCCCTTAATCTTAAATTAATGTACGTGGAGAACGCGTGCAGTTGACAAAACGGTTATGCAGTATTCTACCCTTACATAGGGCAAAAAGCTGTTCAAATGCATGGATAGTCATTTAAACAGTTATTTAAACAAATTCCCGTGAATTTCTCAAATCTATATAAAAACAGTCGTTTGTATGTACAGTTTCTACAAACCGTCTGCTATGGGAGTTAAAACCCGTTTAATCCGGGTCTTTGTGGAGGAATTCTGATTTTGCGGTCTGCTAAATATAGAAGAGACTTGTTCGATACGTGCGTGAGGTGTTGGGGGTTGGAGTGACTGATCTGCTGGTTTAGTGCAGTGACGACCTTTGATCGAATTTCATGACCAGCCGGCTTAAAGCAACGCAGAGACCTCAGTTAAAAATTCAATGGACAGGCTGCGAAACCATAACAAGTTCACAGTTCTACAAGAAAACGTGGAAATTCCATGTGGAAAAGCATTTGTATACCACGAGAGAGCGTTAAAGAGTGGTTACATAACTATTTTATACCATGCCATAGAAAATAAAGTCAGGTCGCCAACACAAGCAATACGACCAACACAAGGTTGGTTGTAATACCGTCGTATGTACAACGACTTTCCTGCATTCTGATTGGTTGTATTTCAATGACATGGCATGAATAATAATTATGCAATGCTTTCGAGTGCTATACCACGGAATATCCCACGGGTTAATTACATGTTTTTGGTGTGCACACGAGAAGATACACGTGAAAAACAGATTACTTCATAGAAAGTGCGACGTACCGATTTTTATTCACGAGTTGCAAAACTTTGCAAAACGAACGAGTGAGCGCAGCGAACGAGTGAGTTTTTCAAAGTTAAGCAACGAGTAAATGAAAATCCGTACAAAGCACTTTGTATGCTGTAATTTGTTAATGGTATACATGGCGAGAATTAAACATATCCTTTAAATCAGTTTTATTTTTCCTCGATGACATAAGCTAATTCAAGACTGATGTAAATGACCGAACGTAATAAAAAAACAAATGCGCTTTCCCGTCCAGCAGCAAGCGGACAAAGAGCCTACACAACGTAAAATACAATACGGGGAATTCGTATTAAAACACAAAGTGTGAAATCTTTTGGCTTGTCCATGACGGACGCTTCGCGCTGTGCAAGGACACATTCGGACTCTGTCGACTTACGCTTTGTGTAGAAATGTTCACGGCTGAATCGCCTGGCAATTATTATCATCATCATCATCATCATCATCATCATCATCATCATCACCGTCACCGTCACCGTCCCGTCACCGTCACCGTCACCGTCACCGTCACCGTCACCGTCACCGTCACCGTCACCGTCACCGTCACCGTCACCGTCACCGTCACCGTCACACGTCACCGTCACCGTCACCACCATCACCATCATCATCATCATCATCATCATCATCATCAGCAGCAGCAGCATCATTATCATCATCCTTATTATTATTATTATTTTTTTTCACACTAACAATAAAACTAATTTCAGAAATCTCGTGTTTGGTACAATTGAAATGTACTGCAAGCTCGCACGTTTTTTTTTTGTTTGTGAGCATAGACGATTTGTGATTGCGAAAACGTACTTTGAATTCTGTGGAAGTAGAACCAACGTACAGTACTGTAAATTACATTTCTTACACGAGGCCAAGTAAACAACATTTTTGGAAGAGCAAGATAAGTTTTGATTAATCTTATAGGTTGGGGCCTGTGGAAGAGCTTTTAAATTTAGTATATTGAATTAGAAACGCTATATAAAGGTATTTTAAAGAAATCTTTTGCTAAATCCCTTTAACACTATTTTAAACTTAAGGGGCGTTTTTGAAGCCCCACGAACTTTGAACGCTTTTATAATTTTAAAAGCATGAACCTTCAGTTTGGTGAATTTATCTCGGAATTGGAACGATTTCACATGACATGTCATTAGTCAGCCAACTTTCTGTTTTATTGATAACTTAACCGCACCCTGACAAACATGATTTTCACATTTTGAATTATTCAATTCCACTTTTTTAAGCAATTTAATTATTATCATTTTTTAAAGATAGTTTAGTGTTTTTTGTTTACTTTGAATGTTTTTAAGCTACTTTGGTTTAAAAGTCGGGCTTTAAAAAAAAATGCGTTATTCCTACGTCATTTAAATTGTTACCAACCTGAAAGTTTTAAGTTTTTATTATTTAATTCATTATTTTTGCACTCTAAGCGGGATTGTCATAGCTTTTCCTCAAATTCCCGCTAGCCGCGAACAGGCTCCCGAAGAGGGCGGAGAAAAGTTCAGGAAGGAAGAGAGAAAAAAAAAACTTAAAGGGGAAAGGGCTCCTCTTTCGGCGCTCCACTGCCTTATCAGATGCCCCACGGTTTGCTGGCACTCAACCTTGGTCATACTTACCTAGGTAGCCATAAAACCCAAGGGGAGCCAGTTCGCAAGCTTAATTCTACCCACACCACCGCCTCCTCCTCTCTCCTCTCCAGTCCTCCTCCTCCTTCCTCCCCCTCCTCCTCTCCTCCTCTCCCCCTCCCCCTCCTCCCCCCTCCTCCTCTCCTCCTCCTCCTCCCCTCCACCTCCCCTCCTCGTCCCCCTAATCACCCCTCCTCCTCCTCCCCCGCCGACTCCTCCATAAAACCAAACCCGCTTTGCTGAATACTCAATAGAATTTCAAACGTAGTTAATCTAGCTCCCACGCCATCTGAGTTCTCTGTAGACTGTGCTGCAAGTAAAAACAGACATTCCTATTTGCCCAGGCCGGTTTTTTTTCTCTAGAAGATAAGTGCATCTGATTTGCATGAAAATCGACGTGAAGAAAAGACTTGATTGAAAATATAACACCCAACGCGGTGATAAACATTTTAAAAACAGCAATTTATGAACTTGACATGATTTTCAAAAGTATAACCTTTAATTTTTTCTTTTTGAAAACCTATGTATTCTATATCCATGGGGGTCTGAAACTTAGACAGAAAACATCTGCAGTAAGAAATTTAAGACTTAAAATAAATAATAGAACTTTTCATATAACGCTTCCGCACAACTTGACACAGGAGCTCAAGCAACGCCGGAACCTCTTGCCAATGGGTAAAAAATAGCTACAACAATAAAGCACTGATAGGCTGATTTTTAATCATTGTAATATTATTGTCTATCTAGCTGTGGTTATCGTATAGCAAAGGCAAATATTGTACCTACAGTGGCGTTCTTGTTATCTATGTTAAATGTCGCCGAGGTGAATAATTGCTGAATTGGTCCATTGATAGGAAGAGCAAATTCAGTTTCACAGCAAAACCCAACAGTAAATCAAACAACTATAATTAATTTTTTTTTTTTTTTTTTTTTTTTTTTTTTTTTACTTTTTACTTGAGGACTCTTTTCAAACTCGGTTCAAAAACTTGTTGACGAAGGTTATGCAAAACCATTTTAAGGACAAAAAATTTATAATCCCGTCCTATTATTTACAAAAAAAGTCTGAAGCGTCTTTAAACAAACACGCCTTATTTCACGAATTTCCAGAAATAAAGTAGCGGTTGAGTGAAGAGTTGATAAAAATCAAAGTCGCTCCTGAAAACCGGAATATTTTCGTTGTTCTGTCCACTACCGAGCGTAGTGAATTACGCATCAAAAGCAAAACAGGGGAAAGATAACAGAGAATAAACCGACTAAACATACAGCATGTTCGATACAGCATGTTCACTACGCTCTCGTAAACCAGAACGATTGACGGATTTAACACGTTAGAAACGTCCGGAGCTCTGGCTTATTCGGCTTGTTACACAATGGTATTTCAAGTGGATTTGTGTCCTCTTACACTTTTATCAGGTGTCGAAGGTCGTTAAATAAATTTTTAGAAGTAACAAAAAAGTTGTTAGTGATAAAACACTGCCAAGCCAAAGTTTACCACGATGTTGTAAATTCTGTTGTCGTAAATGATGAGCATTGTCCCGGCAAATGTTACAAACCACATGGTCACCAAAACTGTCACAACTTTCTTCAAAGTCACCATGTTGCGATACCGGAGACGAAGGTGCAGACTAGGACAAACGATCAACCGCTATAAGGGTTAGGAAGACAAAAAGACACGTTTGGTAAGAACCAGTTACCGAGGTAGAAAAACGCTCCCAGAATACGCGAGGCGTCTCTGTAGCCACTCATGGCGGTTAGCACAGCCGAGATAAACAATGGTTGTACTACAAGTCCCACTCCCAGATCGGCCAACGGCGAGATTGAAGAGGAATGCTTTGAAAAACTGTGTGCACTTGTGTTAAAGGATCTTCCTCAGCGCCGCCATAATAAGGGTTGTTGCCGATGATGGTGACAATTGAAGAAATAGCGTTTACTATCAATCGAAGACGTACAACTCCAGTGGGATTTCCGCGTCCAGATAGTAACCTTGCAAAACTATAGTGAAATTTTCAGCCATCGATTAAAGCGCAAACGTTTATAGTAGAAGATTTGTTGCTGTTTTATAAATATAGACCTTATGGTTTAAGTTTAATCTTCAAGAATCATCATATTCGATACATTTATTCATGTTAGTGACTTTATTGTCAAAAGAATTTATTCCAAATAATGCCATATTTACCAGCTGCAATCAATGCAAAACTCCTCACGTTCATAAAATCATTACAGTCTACAAATTGTTATGCCATTCACGTCTTTGTATTAAGTCATGAATATGGTTTCAAGTTCTTAGAGCATTCCTATTTGAATTTAAATAAAGAATCTCCTGAAAGTGAACTACGGATAGGGGGGAGTGCAAATATCTCATCAGCTGAATTAAGTGGTAATTGCTTAGTCCAAAAAAAAAAAAAAATCGAAATATTATGGCACGAAAGCATAGTTTGGTGGCTGAACCGTTTTGCGACAGTTGTTTGCTCTGTATATAACGTTTTCCTGTTCTAAAAAAAAATTTTCTCACTTTATTGTCGGTTTATTTGCTATTTTTAAGACTCCTTAGCAGCTATGGGCCTATCTCAAATCATGTTCTGACAGTTCAAAGCAAATCTATCCTCATTTGTTGGTGGATTCATTTGGTAAATTTTCTTCCACTGAGGAATTCAAGTGTTTACATCAATTTTGCGTTTGTAAATCAAGTTTTATGAATGCAAATCGAGCTTCAATTTGAAAAAAGTAATTAAAACAATTAAAATTCACACCACTTGCTTAACTGAGGTAAACAAAACTAAGCTGTAAACGTGCTATTGGTTATAAGTAGTAAAAATTTTATGACCATTGTCCCTTACTAAAGGTTTCAAAGAAAACTTTAGGTTTCCTCGAGAAATACATAAGTTTCACTTTCAACGTCTTTTCTTGGTTGCCGTTTTGATCTTGTGTTTTTTTTTTTCAGATTTGATAAAAGTTTCCGTTCCCAGCAGAGAGCAAAAATAGTTGTCGTATTTACACCGGTTTCACTGTATTTAAACTATCTATTTCGATAGCTCGGTGCATGGTTATTTGGGAAAATGAGATTTTACAAATCAAAGCTGAATAAACACCAGGTTTATCGGGGTTTAGGATTAATTTTTTACCGTGTAATTCATTGCAATTTAAGAGCTGGCACGAGAAAGACATCTTAGGTCAGTGAAATTTCTTGAAGGTCTGAATGTGTTAGAGTGGCATGGTGGAATATTTCCTGAAGTTTGAACCAAGCAATTCTTCACAAAGTCAGTTTAGAAAGACATCCCAAGTGGGCAATTTATCTATTCCCCTCAGTGATATGAAAGGTTTCAGTTCAGATTTGTTTTATAGGTAACCTTATTAGTTATTAAGAGACCAGAAAGCGCGGTTCGTGTTTATTTTTTTTTGATCGCGTCTTACGTATAGAATTTTGTAAGCTTTAATGTTCTCAAATGTTTTCTAATCACGAATTCTTGTTTTTTAACTGACAGTTTGGCCATTTCTTTGCGTAATTCAAAGTGCCTGTGGAGAAGACTTAGAATAAATCTTGAAGCGACTAGGCGATTTATTCTATAAACAATCAGATTATTCGGTTTCGACGTCTATGCCCTTAAAAGTGGTTAGGGCTCCGACCTCGTCCCGGCGATTATCCGGCGAGAGACATCTACACAGCAAGTTTGAGAGAGACGAGCTTTTTTTACGTGCCAAAACTAATGTCTCACGAGCGTTGTATAACTCTATGGAAACAAGAGAAAAGATCATTTGCTATTTCCTTAAGAATTATTCAAGAAATGTTCCTCCCCCATTTCGACGTACCTGTCAAATCGGGCGGCAATCACACAAACGTAAGAAAAAAGATGGCGGCTGTACATGTTACCACAATACCTTGCGAACCAAACTAAGCCCACTGGGCATATAGAAGAGGGGGCGATATGGTTTCACAACGTGCAGTCGTTTCCTATACTCAACCGCATTGCTCTTGTCGATGTTGTGCATGACTTGGACTTCTGCCCTTTGTGTTCTTTCTTTCGGCTCTATTTACGATGTGTTTCGTGCGCAAAGCATCATGAGGTAGAATGCCCCAGTCGCCATCTTTTTCCCTTACGGTGGATTCATCTAACCCTTCCATCATTAAGTCACTAGCCTGCTAGCTATGCTATTGTATTCGCTCGAGAAAATCTAAACCTTTTTCTTTCTCACTTAAAAAAGGTGATGACCCATGCAAAGAGAATATCGTGCTATAGGGCATTGGGAAATTCGATGGACAAGTGGAAATTTTCAGAATAAACTTTTTGTGTTAAAAAGAATATAATTTTGCTTGTCGAAATTTGTAAATAAATACAATACCGCTTTTAAACAAAAATATATATGAGATATTTTTTTCTCTAACGGCAAAACTATCAAATAGTTAACAAAACGGCCCTAGCTGTAGATTCGTTACTAATCAGCATATTTCTGCAGGAAAGTGCTCCAAATATACTTATATATTTTCTGCGATTTTTAGGCTTAAAATTTTAAAGTATTTTGGAGACTTTCGTGCAGAAATGCCTATTAGTAACGATATACAGCTAATGCCGTTTTTGTTACTATTTGCTAGTTTTGCCTTTAGGAAAAAATTTCTCATATATATTTTCTTGTTAAAGCCGGTTTATTGTATTATTTACAAAATTTCACCAGCAAAAGTTATATTCTTTTTTAACAAAGTAATTTCTGAAATTTCGCACTTGTCCCATTCGAATTCCCCATGCCCTCGAGCAGATATTCCTCTTTGCATGGTCATCACCTTTTTTTAAAGTGAGAAAAAGGTAGATTTATCGAGAGAATCACAAAGCTAGCTAGCACGAGCTAGTGACGTAATGATGTAAGGTGGGGGGGGGGGGGGGGGGGGGGTTCGATAGAATCCCACCGTAAGGAAAAAGATGGCGGACTGGTGCCTTTACCTATAATGCGTTGCGCTCCAAAACTCGAAAAGAGCGAATAAAAACACACAAGAACTTTCAATCATTCAAACTCGACAAGAGCAATGATGTTGATATAGGAACGCTGCCGTTAAACAATACTTTCTATATCCCAGTGGGCTTAGTTGGTTCTCTAAAGGTATGGTGGTAAATGTACAGCCGCACTGTTTTTCTTACGGTGGATTGCCGATTTGACAGTACGTCGAAATGGGGGAGTGACATTTCTTAATATATTCTTAAGAGAAATAGCAAAATATTTTCTCTATGTTTCCATAGAGTTTAGCAACGCTCGTGAGAACATTAGTTTTGGCACGTAAAAAAAGCTCGTTCTCCATAAACTTGGCTGTGTATTTTCTCTCGCCTGATAATCGCCCGGAACGAGGTCGAGCCCTAACCACTTTTTAAGCATAGACTGTCGAAACCGAATCATCTGATTTGTTGTATAGAATAAATCTCCTATTCCGTTCAATATTTTATCTAATCTTCTCCACAGCACTTTGAATACGCAAAGAAAGGCCAAAATGTCAGTTAACAGAATTCGTGATAGAACATTTGTAGAACAATAAAGCTTACCAAATTCCTATAGTAAGGACGCGATAAAACAAATAACACGAAAACGCGCTTTCTGTCTCTTAATAAGGAACCTCAAACTGAACTGAACCTTAATATCCTGAAGTGGAATAGATAATTGACACATTGGGCTTTCTATCTAAACTGACGTTGGAAAGAATTGCTTTGTTCAAGACTTTCAGAAATTTCCACCACACTCTAAACACATTCAGACCTTCAAGAAATTTCACAACCTAGATGTCTTCTCGTGCCAGCTCTTATTGCAATGCATTACAATGTTAAAATTAATCCTAAACCCCAGAACCCTGTGTTTATTCCATCTTTGATTTGTAAAATCTCATTTCCAAAGTCATGACCGAGCTACTAAATAGATAGTTTTTAAACAGTGAAAACGGTGGTAAATACGACAAATTTGCTCTCTGCTGGGACGGAAACTTTTATCAAATCTGAAAAAAAAAACACAAGATACAACGCAACCAAGAAAACGTTTGAGAAGTGAAGTTACTGTATTTCTCGGGAAACCTAATATGTTTTCTTTTACACCTTTAGTAAGGACAATGGTCATAATTTTACTACTTATAACCAATAGCACGTTTACAGCTTAGTTTTGTTTACCTCAGTTAAGCAAAGTGGTGTGAATTTTAATTGTTTTAATTACTTTTTTCAATTGAAGGACTCCGATTTGCATTCATAAACATTGATTTAAAAACGCAAAATTGATGTACACATTTTGAATTCTCAGTGGAAGAAAATTTACAAATGATCCACCAACAAATGAGGATAGATTTTGCTCTTTAGAACTGTCCAGAACATGATTTTTGAATAGGCCCATAGCTGCTAAGGAGTCTTAAAAGCAAATAAACCGACAATAAGTGAGAAAATGTTTTTTTTTAGAAAACAAAACGTATTACAGAGCAAACAACTGTCGCAGAAAACGGTTTCTCCACCAAACTATTCTTTCGTGCCATAATGATTTCGATTTTTTTTTTTTTTTGGACTAAGCAATTACACTTAATTTCAGCTGGATGAGATATTGGCACTCCCCCATATCGTGTTCCTTTCAGGCGAGTCTTTATTTAAATCAAATAGAAGGCTCTAACTACTTGAAACATATTCATGACTTAATACAAAGACGTGAATGGCCTACAATGTTAGACTGTAAGGATTTTATGGAACGTGAGGCGTTTTGCATTGGATTGCAGTCTGGTAAATATGGCCATTATTTGGAATAAATTCTTTGACAATAAAGTCACTACATTAATAAATGATCGAATCTGACGATTCTTGAAGATTAACTTAAACCATAAGGTCTATATTTTATAAAACAGCAACAATCTTCTACTATAACGTTTGCGCTTTAATCGATGCTGAAAATTTCACTATAGTTTTCAAGGGTACTAATCTGGACGCGGAAATCCCACTGAGTTGTACGTCTCGATTTCGATAGTACCGCTATTTCCTTCATTGTCACCATCATCGGCAACACCCTTATTTATGGCGGCGCGGAAGAAGATTCTATTTTTAACCCAAGTGCACACAGTTTTTCAAAGCATTCCTCTTCAATCTCGCGTTGGCCGATCTGGTGGGGTACTTGTACGTAACAACCATTTTGTTATCTCCGCTGTGCTAACCGCCATGAGTGGCTTACAGAGACGCCTCGCGTATTCTGGAGCGTTTTCTACCTCGTAACTGGTTCTTACCAAACGTTTCTTTTGTCTTCCTAACCCTTATAGCGGTTGATCGTTCTGCTTGCACCTTTCGTCTCCGTTATCCGCCAAAATGAGTGACTTTGAAGAAAGTTGTGACGTTTTGGTGATGCCATGTGTTTGTAACATTTGCCGGGACAATGCTTCATCATTTACGACAAAACAGAATTTACAACATCGTGTAACTTTGGCTTTGGAGTGTTTTATCACTAACAACTTTTTTGTGTTTACTTAAAAATTTATTTAACTCTCGACAACATGATACAAGTGTAAGAGGACAAAATTCCCCTTGAAAATACATTTGGTAACAAGCCGAATAGAAGCTCGAGCGGGAAAACGTTTTTAATGTAAGGCGTTACAAGCCTTCTGTTTCGAACTGCTGTATGTTTATGTCGCGTTTATTCTCTGTTATCTCCACTGTTTTGCATTTTGTCGTAATTCATGCTCGCGGAGTGGACAGAACACGAAAATATCCCGGTTTTTCAGGAGCGACTTTTGATTTTTTATCAACTCTTCACTCACCCCGCTACTTTATTGCTGGAAAATTCGGAATAGGCAGTGTTTGTTTTAAAGACTCTTTCAGACGTTTGTTTGTAAATAGATAGTACGGGATTATAACTTTTTGTCCTAAATGGTTTTTGCATACCTTTCGTCAACAAGTTTGAACACGGTTGAAAGAGCCCTCAAGTTAAAGTAAAAAAAAAAAAAAAAAAAAAAAAAAAAAATGTCAATTTATAGTTTGGTTTATTTACTGTTGGGTTTTGCTGTGAAACCTGATTTGCCTCTCCTATCATGGACCAATTCAGCAATTATTCACCTCGGCGAACATTAACATAGATAACAAGGGGACGCACTGTAGGTAACTATTTGCCTTTGCTACTACGATAACCATCAGCCTGATAGACAATAAATATTACAATGATTAAAAAGATCAGGCCCTATCAGTGCTTTTATTGTTTGTACTATTTTTTACCCATGGCAAAAGGTTTCCGGCGTTTGCTTGAGCTCTGTGTCAATTGTGGCGGAAGCGTTATTGACAAAGGTTCTATTATTTCTTTTAAGTCCGTTAAATTTCTACTGCAAGATGTTTTCTTCTAAATTCAGACCCACCATTTGATATAGAATACATAGGTGTTTTTCAAAAGAAAAAATTAAAGGTTTATTCTTTTAAATCATGTCAAGGTTCATAATATTGCTGTTTTTAAACTGTTTTATCACCGCTTTTGTGTTTATAGTTTCAAGAAAGGTCATTTTTCTTCACGTTGATTTCATGGCAAATCAGATGCATTATCTTCTAGAGAAAAAAAAAAACCGGCCTGGCCAAGATAGGTAATGTCCTGTTTTATACTGCAGCGACAGTCTACAGAGAACTCAGATGGCGGGGAGCTAGATTAATTAGCGTTTTGAAATTCTATTGAGTATTCAGCAAGCGGGTTGGTTTTCTGAGGGTCGGCGGGGAGGAAGGAGGAGGGGAGGAGGGGGAGGAGAGGGGGAGGTGAGGAGAGGAGAGGAGGAGGCGGGGAAGTTGGAGGGAGGGGGATGGGGAGGAAGGAGGAGGGAGGAGGAGAGGAGGAGGAGGATGAGGAGGACTGGAGATGAGGAGGAGGAGGAAGGGGTGGGTTGGGTAGAATACGCTTGCGAACTGGCTCCCCTTGGGTTTTTATGGTACCTAGGTAAGTATGACCACGTGGAGTGCGCAACCGTGAGGCGTCTGCATAAGCAGTTGGAGACGCCCGAAAGAGGAGCCCTGACTTCCACTTTAAGTTTTTTTTTTCTCGTCTTCCTTCCTGAACTTTTCTCCCGCCCTCTTCGGAGCCTGTTCGCGCTAGCGGGATTTGAGAAAAGCTATGACAATCCCGCTTAGAGTGCAAAAATCAATGAATTAAATAATAAAAACTTACAACTTTTACAGGTTGGTAACCAATTTAATGACGTAGGAATAACGCATTTTTTTTTTTAAAGTCCGCTAAACCAAGTGACTTTAAAAACATTCAAAGTAAAACAAAAAACACTAAACTATCTTTAAAAATATATAATAATTAAATTTGCTTAAAAAGTGGAATTGGAATTCATTACAAATGTGAAAATCATGTTGTCAGGGTGCGGTTAAGTTATCAATAAAAGAAAGTTGGCTGACTAAATGCAGTCATGTGAAATCGTTCCAATTCCGAGATAAATTCACCAAATTGAAGTGTCAATGCTTTTAAAATTATAAAGCCGTTCAAAGGTCGTGGTGCTTCAAAACGCCTCCGCCCCTTTAAGTTTTAAAAATAGTGTTAAAGGAATTTAGCAAAAAATTTTCTTTAAATACCTTTATATAGCGTTTCTAATTCAATATGTATAATTTAAAGCTCTTCCACAGGCCGAACCTATAAATTAAATCAAACTTATCTTGCTCTTCCAAAAAATGTTGTTTACTTGGGCCTCGTGTAAGAAATGTAATTTACAGTACTGTATCGTTGGTTCTACTTCCATCAGAATTCAAAGTACTTATTAGGTGGTCGGCAATCACAAATCGTCCTATGCTCACAACAAAAAAAAACGTGCGAGCTTTGCAGTACATTTCATTGTACCAAAACACGAGATTTCTGAAATTAGTTTTATTGTTTATTGTGAAAAAAATAATAATAATAAGGATGATGA
>JAHPZR010013341.1:0-7500 GCA_019787425.1 Platygyra sinensis
CCAAGTTCCACCCCCTGGGAGGAGCTCCGATATTAAGGCTTTGGCCAGTAGAGATGATAACTGTATACTAATCATCCGACATCATACGGCACTCGCGAGTACCGGGACTTTTTGCTTGCCCTGCTTGCCTTTCTTCCTTCTGCGATTTTTTTAACCCAAAATTAGATTCTGTCAGATTATGATCGAAAAATAGAGAATTATGCTTTCGGGCGTCACCCGTGAAACAAGGGTATTATGCTCAAAATTATGTTCGGCAAGAGGTATAATGCTCAAATTATGCCGGACTAAAATGACACTTCCACTCCACCCCCCATAGTCCTGCACCTAAAAAAAAAATTCCTAGTCTTTCATTTTTGAAATTAATTTTAGACAATAATTGTTCCGTTAAAACTTTTATGGGCAAGTGAAGCTTGGAAGCCTGAAATAAACAGGTAACTAGAACTTCGATTATACCAAAATCACTGGGTACGAGTCTAAGGTATCAAGTTACTAAAATAGTCCCTCTTTTATCAACTTTATACATTGTAGAGTGAGTTGATGGCAAACTTTGCATACACTTCTCACAGATTTTATGCTGCAAAAATATTAGTATTATGCCAGCATTATGCCTACTGTTCCAGATATAGTGTTATGCTCAAAATTATGCCGGCATAATCCGACAGACCTTACCCAAAATAAAGGGGGAAGGGTCCCCGGGCCACTCCCCTAGATCAACTGCTGTAAATTGAAAAATACAAAGAAATAACAGGGTTTGATACTCAGTCAAAACATTCAATGATTTAGATCATGTTTTCAAACATGTGATAACATAATTAATATTGAGCGTAATTGCATAGTCTTATCAAAAAAAAAAGTTGACCAGATATCTAGTATCTATCTCAGCTGGGGAGTCCAGTCTCAAGCAGATACTTGTAGACGCAGTAATATTATCACAACTTGGTTTGATTGCGTTTCCTCTGCACTTAGCTGCATTGCGTGACAAATATTGGCGACTTATCTTGGACACGACTCCGCTAAATACGCGTCTTCGGGCTTCAAAATTTGTTTACCTGCAACTATAAATAATTGTATCGTCGTTCTCTATCATGCAACCAAGATATCTCAATTACTATAGCCGAATAAATTTAAAATATGGTTAAATCTGAGTACTACGATGTTTCGTGCAAGAGCCGTATGGTATGCTTGTTTATTGCGTCATTTGGTAAAACATTGTCGAAGCGATGATAACAGTTTGGGTGAGAAAATATGGATAAAACCCCATCTAAAGCCACAAGATTTACAAGGTGAGCTATAATATTGATTTTTTATTTAATGGGATGCAAAAAACTAAGATTTGCTCGGAATTTTGGGTTCGAGAGCAGATACTCTAATTAGATTATTTGTAGTTGTTAACACCGTGAGGTAGCGATTTTCCCGAAATAGAGCGGGCATTTTCCGCGCAGTAATTAAAAGCCCCAAACTAATCTTTATATCCTTGAAAAGAAGAACATTTCCACTAATCACAACTTAAATCTCAAGTGAATCGGAGTTATACCGCATAGGGAAAACTTGTCTTGAAAAAATGCTCCAAAACTAGATTTTAAAACCATGAAATATTGGTGGTTTTTAAACACGCGCTGTCACTTTAACAAATTGACGTCAGTTTTTATGCGTCTGTCGACAGACGCATTAAAAACTGACATCAACTTGTTGTTTACGATAACAAATTGTCGAATTGCCGGCTCTCGCTTGCTGACGCGTCGCATGAATTTTAAATTCATGTGTATGCCCGCATATGGACAATAAAAATTAGCCAATGAGCGCGCGTGAATTTCTGCAGTTATCGTAAAATCAAAATTAGACGATAATTCCTGGTTTTCGGCTTAAACAATTTTCCAATACCTCCCATACAAATACACAAAAAGAAAAGAAAAGCGAACTTCCTTTTGCATTTTTCAGGAGCGAAGTTCTTGTGTTGATATTCGGCCCTTTAATGTCCACCATTTTGTAGCGGTGGGCATCATGTACAATTTTCCCAATTTTTTTGGAGAACAAAAGTAGATCTGAACAAAACAAATATACCACGTTTATTAACTCATCATGGGGTATCTCTGAGCAAAAGATGAGGGAAATCAATTTTTCAAGCATGTGCGACATTTTTGTGATTTCCAATAAGGTTGTCATAGCAAAAAGCAAAACGCAAAAAGCAAATAGCAAAAAGCCAAATAGGAATTAATTAGCCATGTGATTTACATTTGCGTGTTTCAATTATTTAACAATTATTTAAGAAGTCATTTACAATAACAAGAGATATTAAATTCTGTTGATACGCGCTGTAAAATTCTGCACAAGAAATATGTAACGAAAGGGTTAAAAATTATTTCGAATCGCTGTTCATAGCCAGAGTTTCTGAAATAGCTTTCGCAGTTTCCTCTTTAAATTTGCACGAAAGTATGCAAGATAAACGCAACGGAAAGCAATGTCATTTTCCCCAATGAAGTCTTTGGCCTAGTGATAACGTCCATCTATTGGATTAAAATCCGGGCGGTAAGGTGCAAGGTATCTGACCAAAGCTCCTGCACCATATATAATTTCTTTCACTTCAGCAGCATGATGAACTGCTTGGCTTTTCTAATTAGCACTCAATTAAAAGACGCCTCGCGTTGCTGGAATTTACCCCAGGCTACAAAAATGGAGCCATTATTTCCTTAGTAGTTTATATCCGGTGTACGTTTGTAATTCGAATACGTTTGAAATTTGCTAGATTAATCAGCCTCGAATTGCTTTACTGACACCAAGAAACTGGTGCAAATGATTTCATTCATATTCCATGATTAATATTCAGCTATAAGCGTATGTGTTGTGAATGTTGCAAGCTATGATAATTACATGCTAATTAATCCTATTTGGCTTTTAGCTTTTAGCTTTTTTCTAAGTAACTTTATTTCAACTCGGGTTGATGAGGCTGATTAGGCCCCTAGCAAATACATGCTAATATGCCGAGAAAAGTAAAATTAAAAAATAAATAAATAAAATAAATGCATACATACATGATCAATTAGTAACTAACAATCTAACTATATCAATAAATATACAATCCTAAATCTTAAAATTATTACAATGAATCATATAAATCTGTACGTTACAAATGTAGTTCTCTCACAGCCTTCTTAAATTCCTTAAGGATTTTCGTTGAACGCAATTTATCCGGTAAAGAATTCCACACTTTGGCACCAATGAAAGCTGTAGATTTTAGGCCAAAGTTTGAAGTTTTTTTACGTGGGACGACTAACTTGTTGGTACCTCTCAGGCACTTCACATTATTGCGTGCGACGAACAAATCACTAATATATCCCGGTAACATACCGTTTACAGCTTTAAAAATTAATATGGCAATGTCCTGTAGGCGACGATTGGACAAAGTTAAGCCGTAGTCATCATCACCATGAAGGGGCACCCGTTTGTTGTAGACACACCTTAGAGCTCTCACATTAAGCCTTTCCAGCTTCTGCTTATCAGACTCATTACAATTATTCCAGATCGCTGAACAGTAAGTAAAATAAGACATTACATACGAGTTGTAGAGGCACATCTTCGAAGAGATTGAAAGCGTGTTCTTTAGCCTGCTCAAAACGTCTAACTGATTTCCAACTTTCTTTATAATCTTGCCTATGTGTTTACTAAAATTTAGCGAGTTATCGATAGTTACGCCTAAAAGTTCTAAATGGTCTACGATAGGAACCTGTACATCACTAATGCTAAAGGAAAGATCGCAAGGATAGTTTTTTGGAAGAATAATACATTTACATTTCTCGGGATTGAGCACTAGCTTATTATCGTCAAACCAACGACTCGCAACAGCGAGATCGCCATTGATTACAGACTTTACCACCTCAGGATCGCGATCACTAAAATAAATTTGGTTATCATCAGCATAGTTGGACAAATTAGCACGATTAATAAAATAGAACAGATCATTAAGAAAAATATTAAAAAGGAGGGGCCCTAACACCGATCCCTGAGGTACACCTTTAGAAAAAACAGCAACATCTGATGTTACATCTTCTATCCTGACACGCTGGGACCTATCTCTAAGGTAACTGTGTAGGAGGGGCAGGCTGACTGGAGCAACACCGTAGGCAGCAAGCTTAGCGAGGAGGAGGTCGTGCGGTATCATATCAAAAGCTTTACTCAGATCCATTGAAACTGCGCCAACAACACACTTATTGTCAAGTGCATTCCTCCAATCCTCAATCAAACGTAGAAGTACCGCCTCACAGCTGTAGCCCCGTCTATACCCAGACAGAAACGGTGATAAAATAGAACTAAAATAATCAGAGAGTTGGCGTGCAATGCACTTCTCAAAAACTTTATCCAGAGTAACTAAAATCGACACTGGCCGATAGTTAGATTTATCATGAGGATCGTCCTTTTTGAAGATGGGGCAGATTTCGGCCAGCTTCCAAGCAGCCGGCACAGAGCCAGAATCAATAAACTTGTTGATAAGAACAGATAGCGGATAAGCAAGAGCATCAGCGCCATCCCGCAATGTTCTTGGCGGTATCTTATCATAACCAGTTGCTTTTTTTGGATCAAGTGACTTAAGTATAAGTTCGACTTCAGGTGGACATACAGAGCGAAACTGGAAAGCTTCTTCCGCAGAGCAGTGGGTCTGTATAGCAGAGATACTTGGATGACTGGTAAAACAGAAAAAATCATTGTGACGCCCATCGCTATCATTGTCATTCAAGAAGGATGAAAAGTGCGCGCTAAAAATTTGTGCTACTTCCAGTTTGTTAACAACAAGACTATCACCCTCTTTAAGATGAATGGAATCTCGGCTGATGTTTTTCTTTGAGTGCATGAAAGGCTTGACCGTTTGCCAAAATTTTTTGGGATTGCCTTTGGCATTTGCGGCAGTAGTACGAAAATAGTTAGATACAGCCTTACGTCTCAATGAAGATGCAACGTTTCGTTGAATCTTGTATCTGTCCCAATCTAGCGGGCACTTAGATTTGTTGTAAAGGCGTTTTAATTTATTCCGTTTCCTAATTGCCTCGAGTAGCTCAGGTGTCATAAATGGTACGTGCTCTCGTTTTGCTGTTCTACGTTTAATTGGCGCGTGGTCATCGAGTAAACTTGATAACAGGTAACTCCAAGCCCAATAGATGTCGTCAATGTCCTCGAATATGTATGCGATATCAAATGGGATCAAATGCAAATCATCGCGAAATCGCTCGGGATCGTAATTCTTGAAAGTGCGTTTTTCAACGGTTATAGGGCAAGTCCTAGGGGAGTGTGACCTGCTAACAGCATAGACCAAGTGATGGTCACTTAAGCCCAAATCTAACGTGCCAGACGTTAAAAAAGATCGAGGCCTGTTTGTCAGGATTACGTCGATGAGAGTACTAGATGTTGCAGTCACTCTCGTGGGCCCCCTGATCAGGTTGGTCAAGTTATATTCAATCATTAAATCCATTAAAGCTCTTCCCTCCCTGGGCCCCTTGTCCGGACGTAAGATATCGCAATTTAGATCACCAAGAATCACTAAGTTCTCAAAACGCTGAGAGGCATTAAGCAACATGGAGTTAACCTCCGGTTCCCACAGATGTTTGATTACATTTGGTGGCTTGTACGTACACAGAAGCAGAGTCCTCCTCGATGACTTTTTAAGCTGCACCAGCAGAGCGATAGATTCGATATAATTGCCTTCCAGATGATTAATTCTTTGAGTGATCAAACCTCTTCTGATGTAAACAAGGAGACCTCCTCCAAATCGATTACGATCTTTACGAAACATCTTGTACCCTTTGATATAGAACTGTGAATTGGGGAAGGCTTCATCTATTTTTGTCTCAGCTAATACAAAAACATCGAAAGCACCCTCGAGTATCAGTGACTTCATTTCAAAAAATTTAAAGCCAGCCACGCAGTTCACGTTTAGATATGCGATTTTCATGTTGTTATTATAACGACGCAAAATCGTAGTGAGCTCAAGGAACTGATTTGCGTGCTTCTTCTTTTCCTGAACAGGGACGTCGTGTGCATGGAAGCAGTCACTGTTTAAATTATCGGTCTCCTGGGGCAGTGGTGACAATTGCTTTCGAAGTAATTTGCATTAGATTCCAGAAGCGATTGATTTAAATAATTTTCTTCCTCGGTAACAAATCCGTCCATCTCTTCAAAAAATGAATCACTCAATGGCGGTAAAGAGCATATGGGGCAAATCCAATCGATTGTTGGTCGATCCAGAAGGTACTTGAAAGCAGAGTTTGACATATTGAGGCATGTTGCGTGAATCCAAAAGCCACACTCGGAACACAGAACCGCGTTTTGGTTCTTCCTAACACTTTTCCGGCATTCTTTGCAAGGAAACTTTGTTGGCCCCGGGTTTAAATGAATGTCTCCACTAAGCACCAGTCGCTGGATATTAAACCAGCTACGTCCATCTGTAGAATGTAACGCTCTGCACGATAAAAATGACTTTCCTCTGCCACATGATCTTCCTGGACCTTGTTTACATATCGGGCCGCGAAGCACAGATTTTTCCCAGTAAAAGCACTCTTTGGCCTTCTCTTGACGACTCCAACCGTCAAGCACGCTTTGAGATAAATAACCAGAAGTTCCAAGAACGTACACGATACATAGAGCCAGAAAATATTGATAAGGGCGGGAGCTCTTCGAAACGTGACCGACCGCCATTACGCCATTAATTAATTTAAACCTTATTGCAATTAGGTGTATGTTGAGCATTTACTATTTATGACTTTGATGGCATTGTGTACACTTTCTTGTCAAGGCTACTTGGAAAATTCTTGTATGGGAGCTGTAATCGTAAGCAAAAGTAGGCCTGTTAGAACAAATACAACCTTATAATGTGATTTCAATCAATACTTTGGAATTCAACAACTGGTTGCCATAATCATAATTACTAAAACTGCATAAATTAAGCATGTTTACAAGAATTGTGGTTTGTTTAACATGTTTACTGTTTAACATGTTGACGCAGCCGTGAGTGATCGAAGAACAAACAAGTTGAATTCGCTTTGCAACTCTCATAAGATTCCCTTACACTAGGTTAGTTATAAGGTAATCGTCACAATCTTTTTTCTCAAAAAATCTTATGTTGCATGCACTCATGAGAGCACTAACTCTCATGAAGTGATTCCCAGTGAACAGGATTCCACCGCTACATATAAGGTTCCGGCTGCCATCCCTTTAGTAAACGGCTGAGAGAACCAAGGCTCGATGTGGCCAGCTTTGCACACGGTGGTTACACAAATCAGGCTTCCTTTTTGCTTGAGATAAGCATTATTCACTGTGGCGCCGCAAATCCTGCAAAGTTGAAACAACTGCTTTAAACAGCTATCAAAAATAATTGACTTGCTCTCGTTACAAGACTCCTCGTTTTCTTCAAGCCAATTGATGCTTGGGTTATGAAAGAAATCTGCACTTTCGTCATCAGAATCTTCATCTTCTTCGGGGTTCCAATCTTCATCTGAGATGTCACAGCTGCAAACT
>JAHPZR010013341.1:20000-28055 GCA_019787425.1 Platygyra sinensis
CTGTTACCATGTCATGGTAAAAAGCAAACAAACATAAAAAAAAATAAAGTGTTGGGCCCGCTTGTTCGAAGGCTGGATAGCGCTATCCACCGGATAAATCGCTATCCAGCGGATAAGTGTTAACAAAACAAACCACGCTATTCGCTGGATAGTGATTTATCCGGTGGATAGCGTTATCCAGCCTTTG
Source organism: Platygyra sinensis (assembly GCA_019787425.1). Classification (NCBI taxonomy): domain Eukaryota; kingdom Metazoa; phylum Cnidaria; class Anthozoa; order Scleractinia; family Merulinidae; genus Platygyra; species Platygyra sinensis. The sequence continues at coordinate 20,188 of JAHPZR010013341.1, forward strand.
AACAACCGGGGCCAGATGGTACATGTATTGCTACCTCACAGTGCTTTTATTAGAACTCAAGATTTCTATATAATTCATCTTCTGAAATATTGCATGACTATCATAATGTACCACCCAAAAATGCTTCAGGTATGATGACAGCAACAAAAAGAAATTATGTACAATGTTTGTCAACATCATGTGTAATATGCTGGCGTGTGGCAATATTTTCCGAAAACTTTCCGAACGAATGGCGAAAATTATCTCAAAGTGTGCTTATTATTTAATTATATATGTTGCATGTTCTCCACAAAATGCCATACGATAGGAGGAGGAAGGCTTACCGTTTGTTCCTGATGATAAAGCGTTCATGTCAACATACTGCAGTCCTGTGGCCGGTCAATTCGCCGTCTTCCAAAGATGTCCATAGCCGCACTCTTTACCGAAACTTAAACCTCCATCCAACTACAACTCTGTTTCCAAAAGTCTCGAGAGGCCCCATAGTAGCTCATAGTCCGTTATTTTGAATTCAAAACACCGCATATTTCGAAATTTTCGTGGTCGTGGGTAAAACGAAAAATCAACAAAGTTTGACACTAACCAATTTGCAGTAAGCTTATTTCATGATCGCGGTGTCACGCATGTAAGGGATCTTTACGCACGAATCGTTCATTTTATCGTCACTTCTAGGACTTCGACGCCCATTTCTCTGCAGTCGAGTATTCTGTAGCATATTTCCTTTCCATTTCTGGCTTCACAAAGGTAGGTTCCGATCAGCTTTGGAAACAAAAAGCCATCAAGCTTCTCAGGGACAGGACGCCATTTTGAATCTGTCCAAGTATAGTTGGACATACTCTCGCCTTTGTACCTCCCCCCACGTACACTGACACAATAGCATAAACAATAAGGCAAACTTGTCGGAGAGGGGGAGGTACGGGGAAAACGTGTTTAATCCAGGTTTAATGCATAAATTAATTGTCTAACAAGTGAGTGAGTGAGTGAGTGATTTTTAATTGAATTTCGTCCCCAAACCCTAAACCCCATAGCATGACTTACGTCATACCATGAGGTAAAAAAGGAACCACAAAGTGTGGTTTTCATTGGCAGGCAGACTATCTTCGCTCTAGGACATACTCGTCTGAGCAAAACTGGTAAGGTTTACATGTCGCTATCGTAAAACCACAAAGGAGAGTCTGTGTTGACCTGTCTTTTAACTTTTCAAAAAGGTAAATCGTTCAAAGACACTCGCCAGAACAAAACTTTAGAGGCTTACGTGCCGCTATCGTAAAACCACATAGGAGAGTTTGTGTTGGCCTGTCTATAAACTTTTCAAAAAGATAAATCGCTCAAAGACAAACTCGCCAGGACAAAACTTTAGAGGCTTGGGTGCCACTACCGTAAAACCACGTAGGGGAGTTAGTGTTGGGCTGTCTATGACCTTTTCAAAAAGCAATATTTGTCTGAAAAAAAAAAATTCGCGCAGGGGGTTTCACCTGAAAAAAAAATTCCTGCACAAGCCGTGAGCGAAAAAAAAAATTCGTGCAAGCTGAAAATTCCCCTCCCCCCTCCCATCACTTTTCTAATGGTCCGTCCCTAACAGATATCCGGCGATATACGTAGCTTCGTACGTGGGAAGAAAAAGTGAAGTGAAAAAATGTCGACAGAAAGGTTTAAAAATGTTACGAGTTTGGAAATCAATTTTGTTATCAATTTGTTGAATAATAAAACAATTATCCTGTTCAATCTCGCGGAATATCGTCTGATTTTAGCCGACTCGGCCTACGGCCTCGTCGGCTAAGTATCAGACGATATTAGTAAATATTCCGCGCGATTTCGCAGGATAATTGTTAACTAAACGACGATTTCTTTTCTGAAGATTTTTTTTTTCTTTGCCGGTAAGTCCAGTTCGGTCTACATGTTCTTCCCCGATTTAATTTAATGTCCGTTAACATGACCGCACTTCATATCATAAATGTCTTTGCTTCAGCGGAGTACTCCTACAGCCAGCCTACAACGAGAAAGATGACTGATGTCGTCTGTTCGATTCAGGATCAAAGATTTAAGTTCGAGGATCGAGGATCGGGGATCGGGGATCAGTCATTTACTGACTAGTTAAATAAAAAATAATTAAATATTAATGATAACAATAACTATGTAATAAAACTAGCGTCAAAACTAGTACAAATTGTACTTGTACCTGTTAGTACAGAACGCGAAGCGCCACAATGAAGCGGAAATTTGACAGCTAAGTTGTGCATCTACCGCTAAAAGTTCAAGACCCTATCTCGGTTTTCGACACCATTTTGACGGGTAGACTCGACTAGTTATTTTTTATAATTTCCATACATTTGTTTTTAAATTTGGCTGGGTAGACGCGGTTCGCGGGAAAAAAATACAGACAAATGTATGGAAAAATGGAAAAATTAACACTACTGAGCGTCTCCTAGCTAAGCTAGTTCCTTCAAACTTGGTAAATACAATCTTAACATTACGATTCAAAAATTTTGTAAAATTCAATTTTGGAAGAAAGTTGTTTGCCATCGGATTCCCATACAAACACTGTAATTTCTAATCACTTTGCCTACCCGTCTAGAGGGCGTCGAAAACCGTAATAAGATCTAAATTGCGACACATCAACCCCCTTGTAGGCCTCATTCATGTAGCACATTATTGTCATTTTCGGCAACTCCCTATTTTGAAGAACTAGAGTTTATTCTCTTGATCGTCGACGTGCTCGAATACACTAGGAAAACGGCGATAGGAATTCGTTAGGATAGTCCAAATTTCCTTTTTTCTTGGCAATGTCAGCGAGAAAGTATTGGGATGTCGTGAATGGTCGCCCAGGTGAGGCCTCGTCGAGTAGTGACATGAACAGCTGAATGAGGACCTTTCAGCAGGAAAATGAAGACGAAGCACTAAAAATAGTCCTTGACATGAGCAAGGTAAGATCATTTAAACAACACACTGCTTCTTGTACCTACGGTTTTCTAAATGTAATGCCTCTACGTGCTCGCGAAGGTGTTGTGTTCGTACTGAAAGCTTTGTTTCTGCTAAAATGCAGAAAGTCGTTCCCTGGAAATAATGAAGCTTCTTAAATGGTAATAAATGGGAAGGTGATCAAAGTGTTTCAGAAAACAGCTGTGTTTCGCCGTACGCCTTGGTCATCCAGGAAACAATTAACCAGGGAACGCTTTTACGTAAACATTTCCAAGGAGGCACCTTGCAGTTTATAAAATTGTTCTTTTTCAGACATTCAAGCAATCCGATTCATAAAACTTGTGTAAGGTAACGTACGTAGCTGCAGTGAATTTTCAGTATTATTATACATCAGACTCACTATGAAAAATCTGATTGATCAGTGATCCATGTAAAAACGGCTGTAGTGAGTCCTGGGAGTAATATAGCCAGACAGCTCCCAGATCCTTGTGCATGTGTCCCCTATCCTTGGGAAAAAATAGCATGTAGACCCAACATCATATCAACTCTTCGGTTTTCGTTCATCGTATCTTGATTAAAAATACATCACCATTGTTTGTGTTATAGTTTTAATTATGTAGACACAAGTTGGCCATTTGGTGTTCTTGTATATCAGCATGTCAACCGAGTGCAGTATTTTGATTACTTCTGTCCTGGGACTACTTGCTCAATCCGTTAGCTTTTGTACAGATTTTACAATACATAAGATACCATCTCTTATTTGTACACCAGCCAAGTGTAGTTTTTCAAATCCGGCTTGAAAAGTTTTTGTTCTTTGTAACTGAAAAGATTTTATTTTATAATACAATAAAAGGAAGTGACACACTCCAACACCAACCCACAGTCTGTCAAGTTCTTTACGCATAGCCAACAGCTCCCACATGTGTTGTGCGGAGTTGGGGCTTTAATAAAGGGGTGCTTTGCTGTCTATGGCTGCCACTACCTGAGTGATATGGCTGTGCGCATGCCAGATCGTGGGTTGGTGTTTGAGTGTGTCACTTGCTTTTATTTGTGCAAAAAGAGTTACCTTTGTTGTAGATTGTGTCAAATGTGTGCCAATTCCCATAAAAAAAAAACAGGATGACCCACCCCTGTGGGTAGCTGAAAATTGCATGACCCACCCCTTACCAAGGGTTCAAAAACTGATGACCCACCCCCCTCTCTGCTCCGGCCCACCCCCCCCCCCCCCCTCTCAATACTTTTTGACCAGTCCCTAATATACAAGCAACAATTTCTGCATTCTGATTGACTGTGAACATGTCAATTAATCCGAAATCGGTGCAATTTCACTTGTGCAAAAAAGTAAAATTGAGTGCAAAACGGTGAAATTGAGTACAAAAATGGTGAATTAAAAATGATTGACAGCTCTCGGACAAAATTTTTAGCTGGGACAAAAAAATCGCGGACAAAAGTTAAACGAAGATTGAAACTCTCGTTTTCACCCACATAAATTTTAATACACAGACTTCATTACAAAGGAAAAAATACAAAGCTAAGCAAAAATTACTAAACTAGTTAACGCGAGGTGTGAAAGATAAGATATATACACAAAAACCGCGAGGAGAAAAACTTAGACTGATTGAAATATACCGGAGGTTCTCCGGAGCCGATCACGACGGCATGACAAAATCCCAGTTGAAAAAGTGAATTTTAGAATTTCGTCTGTTTCGTCAGTACTACGAAGCAAAGCGCGAAGAAGGATCCAACAAGACGTCTTAAGAACTGCAAGTATTGTACTTTTGCAAAAGAACAAAGTTTTTGCTAAAGTTCACAAAAACACAGCGCGGCCCCGGGGGGGGGGGGTACCTCCCAGAAAAATTGGGTGGGTCATCAGTTTTTGAACCCTTGGTAAGGGGTGGGTCATGCAATTTTCAGCTACCCACAGGGGTGGGTCATCCTGTTTTTTTTTTATGGGAATTGGCACACATTTGACACAATCTACAACAAAGGTAACTCTTTTTGCACAAATAAAAGCAAGTGACACACTCAAACACCAACCCACGATCTGGCATGCGCACAGCCATATCACTCAGGTAGTGGCAGCCATAGACAGCAAAGCACCCCTTTATTAAAGCCCCAACTCCGCACAACACATGTGGGAGCTGTTGGCTATGCGTAAAGAACTTGACAGACTGTGGGTTGGTGTTGGAGTGTGTCACTTCCTTTTATTGTATTATAAAATAAAATCTTTTCAGTTACAAAGAACAAAAACTTTTCAAGCCGGATTTGAAAAACTACACTTGGCTGGTGTACAAATAAGAGATGGTATCTTATGTATTGTAAAATCTGTACAAAAGCTAACGGATTGAGCAAGTAGTCCCAGGACAGAAGTAATCAAAATACTGCACTCGGTTGACATGCTGATATACAAGAACACCAAATGGCCAACTTGTGTCTACATAATTAAAACTATAACACAAACAATGGTGATGTATTTTTAATCAAGATACGATGAACGAAAACCGAAGAGTTGATATGATGTTGGGTCTACATGCTATTTTTTCCCAAGGATAGGGGACACATGCACAAGGATCTGGGAGCTGTCTGGCTATATTACTCCCAGGACTCACTACAGCCGTTTTTACATGGATCACTGATCAATCAGATTTTTCATAGTGAGTCTGATGTATAATAATACTGAAAATTCACTGCAGCTACGTACGTTACCTTACACAAGTTTTATGAATCGGATTGCTTGAATGTCTGAAAAAGAACAATTTTATAAACTGCAAGGTGCCTCCTTGGAAATGTTTACGTAAAAGCGTTCCCTGGTTAATTGTTTCCTGGATGACCAAGGCGTACGGCGAAACACAGCTGTTTTCTGAAACACTTTGATCACCTTCCCATTTATTACCATTTAAGAAGCTTCATTATTTCCAGGGAACGACTTTCTGCATTTTAGCAGAAACAAAGCTTTCAGTACGAACACAACACCTTCGCGAGCACGTAGAGGCATTACATTTAGAAAACCGTAGGTACAAGAAGCAGTGTGTTGTTTAAATGATCTTACCTTGCTCATGTCAAGGACTATTTTTAGTGCTTCGTCTTCATTTTCCTGCTGAAAGGTCCTCATTCAGCTGTTCATGTCACTACTCGACGAGGCCTCACCTGGGCGACCATTCACGACATCCCAATACTTTCTCGCTGACATTGCCAAGAAAAAAGGAAATTTGGACTATCCTAACGAATTCCTATCGCCGTTTTCCTAGTGTATTCGAGCACGTCGACGATCAAGAGAATAAACTCTAGTTCTTCAAAATAGGGAGTTGCCGAAAATGACAATAATGTGCTACATGAATGAGGCCTACAAGGGGGTTGATGTGTCGCAATTTAGATCTTATTACGGTTTTCGACGCCCTCTAGACGGGTAGGCAAAGTGATTAGAAATTACAGTGTTTGTATGGGAATCCGATGGCAAACAACTTTCTTCCAAAATTGAATTTTACAAAATTTTTGAATCGTAATGTTAAGATTGTATTTACCAAGTTTGAAGGAACTAGCTTAGCTAGGAGACGCTCAGTAGTGTTAATTTTTCCATTTTTCCATACATTTGTCTGTATTTTTTTCCCGCGAACCGCGTCTACCCAGCCAAATTTAAAAACAAATGTATGGAAATTATAAAAAATAACTAGTCGAGTCTACCCGTCAAAATGGTGTCGAAAACCGAGATAGGGTCTTGAACTTTTAGCGGTAGATGCACAACTTAGCTGTCAAATTTCCGCTTCATTGTGGCGCTTCGCGTTCTGTACTAACAGGTACAAGTACAATTTGTACTAGTTTTGACGCTAGTTTTATTACATAGTTATTGTTATCATTAATATTTAATTATTTTTTATTTAACTAGTCAGTAAATGACTGATCCCCGATCCCCGATCCTCGATCCTCGAACTTAAATCTTTGATCCTGAATCGAACAGACGACATCAGTCATCTTTCTCGTTGTAGGCTGGCTGTAGGAGTACTCCGCTGAAGCAAAGACATTTATGATATGAAGTGCGGTCATGTTAACGGACATTAAATTAAATCGGGGAAGAACATGTAGACCGAACTGGACTTACCGGCAAAGAAAAAAAAATCTTCAGAAAAGAAATCGTCGTTTAGTTAACAATTATCCTGCGAAATCGCGCGGAATATTTACTAATATCGTCTGATACTTAGCCGACGAGGCCGTAGGCCGAGTCGGCTAAAATCAGACGATATTCCGCGAGATTGAACAGGATAATTGTTTTATTATTCAACAAATTGATAACAAAATTGATTTCCAAACTCGTAACATTTTTAAACCTTTCTGTCGACATTTTTTCACTTCACTTTTTCTTCCCACGTACGAAGCTACGTATATCGCCGGATATCTGTTAGGGACGGACCATTAGAAAAGTGATGGGAGGGGGGAGGGGAATTTTCAGCTTGCACGAATTTTTTTTTTCGCTCACGGCTTGTGCAGGAATTTTTTTTTCAGGTGAAACCCCCTGCGCGAATTTTTTTTTTTCAGACAAATATTGCTTTTTGAAAAGGTCATAGACAGCCCAACACTAACTCCCCTACGTGGTTTTACGGTAGTGGCACCCAAGCCTCTAAAGTTTTGTCCTGGCGAGTTTGTCTTTGAGCGATTTATCTTTTTGAAAAGTTTATAGACAGGCCAACACAAACTCTCCTATGTGGTTTTACGATAGCGGCACGTAAGCCTCTAAAGTTTTGTTCTGGCGAGTGTCTTTGAACGATTTACCTTTTTGAAAAGTTAAAAGACAGGTCAACACAGACTCTCCTTTGTGGTTTTACGATAGCGACATGTAAACCTTACCAGTTTTGCTCAGACGAGTATGTCCTAGAGCGAAGATAGTCTGCCTGCCAATGAAAACCACACTTTGTGGTTCCTTTTTTACCTCATGGTATGACGTAAGTCATGCTAGGGGG